>JAJGRX010000959.1:0-298440 GCA_025461125.1 Carex kokanica | reverse complement strand
AACTGATTAAATCGTCAAAATTTGATTCTTTATTTTGTTTATTTAGTGTACACATTTTGTATGACATGCACATATCTAATTAAGAAAATATTCTGGTCCCCGAGCCATTATACCCCTAGCGTGTCCCGCCTAGTTTAACAGAAAAACTTTCAATGTTAGCTAACTTTCATTTTCAGCGCTCATATTCAAAGTTTTAAAGTTATGTTTATAATATGAGGAGGGATCCAATTACACTTTTTTTTTGACACATCTTGACACTGTTTTTTTATAGGTCAATTTTGCGATTTCAAATCCAAACTGTTCAACATGATCACCATACTAAAATGTGCTTGGAGATCAAATTTTGTTCACCCTCTTTTTTTTTTTTTTCTCTGATCATCTCGTCCATTTTTCTGATTATCCGTGATGAATTTTACAAATATAAAAACACGAATGGTTTTTACTCGATTTTCTCTTTCAAATGAGATCTATGAAAAAATACTTTTGAGTTATTTCAAGTCTACACCATTTTTAAGTTAAATCCCATGAGCACTCTAAATTTTTAAGTTTTTAAACATGATCTACAACCATTTAAACATCTGATGTCTACATTTAAACTACTATGTTCAAGCGTTTAACATCTAATGCCGATCATATAGAACATTGAAAATGAAAAGTTAGACATTAATACTTGGGAGGCGTGCTCGGGGATTTATTTGGGAGGGCATCATCAGGCTCCATCTAATTAATTAGTTTCGTTATTTAAAAATTCAAAAAAATTTATTTGGAATTTAATTATTGGAACCATAATTGTGATTACTAAATCCCTCATCATTCTTAAAACCATGCATAAAAACGGTCCTCTAATGTAATTTCAACTTTTCAATCAAAATCAAAATTTTCTTAAAAAAAAAGGATAATTATTTTCGGTAAAAGTTTATGCTCATTAAAAACCTGGGCATTCAAGCTGTGCATGAAAATCAGTGCTCATATGCTTGTCTATACCAATCTTTTTTTTTTTCTTTGGTATTTTAGCAAGTAACATGGGGTAGGATAATCATCTTAAGAGAGCTATTAATTGCAAATCTAAATAAGCTATGTATTTAAAACATCCAGTAGGAATAATCAACAAGTCAACTTTTTAACATCAGCTATGGTAATATGCATTGTTATGGATCTATAACTCTATTTTCAAACAATCAATCTGAATCGCTATATAATCACTATACAAAAAATTTAGAGATCAAATTTTATATTATTTAGAATTTTTTTACAATTTTTTAGATAGGTAGAAATTACTGTTTCATAGTTTCAGATGTTATAATTTTTAAATCAAGTGATTTCTATCTATCTAAAAGGTATGAAATGTAAAATATAATATATATATAGTTTGTTCTCCAAATAGATTTTTCACCTTCTGTTTATATAAATTTCAAAATTTTTTTTTTTAGCCATTAATGCAGTTTCAAAATCTGCTTTAACAAACGAGATAGGAGTAGGTCCGATGCCCATCGGACCTACTTTAGGTTCATGATGAACTTTAGCACCGTACGATTAGCATTAAATCTGTGCACACGGAAATTGATATAGACTCGCACGGCTTTTGATGCGGATTGCACAAATATTGATGCTGATGGGATGGTCATCACACCCATCGAACAAAGTAGGTCCGATACTCATCGGACCTGCTCTGAATTCTTAACAAACCACACACCACAGTGATAGTGACATCAAACTTTAGCCTTGAGGTACAAAAGGGACATTTCCCCTTTCTCCTATGAACCATTAATTCCAAGTCAAAGTAGAGATCCATTGTACTAAAATGCAAAAGCGTAAACGCGCATCGATTACTGAACTCTCCCTTCTCTTCTCTAACTTACGATTATGATTTTGAATTTTATACGAATGGTACATCTTGTCTACATCACTATCGCCCGAGATTTTTATATAAGAAAATAAAGAATAAATATTAAACAAGAACTGTTAGTCAGAATTTAAAAAATAAGAAAGCTGGTATGTGCCATGGCGTTCTCTAAAGTTTCATGACTACAATTAATTAAGCAGTTAAGCATAATCAAACAGAATTCAACTAAAATATTATATTATCCAACAAACTACAATTAATTAATATAAATCTACACCTTTAACCATGATAGCATAGCATAGCATAGGCGTACACCCTATACGAATACGATACATATAAATGGGGAATGGCACACAACTAACACAACACAACCTCCAATTCTCCAAACCCACAAAACTATGCTTCATAGTTGATACAAGAAAGCAAAACCTTTACCATTCCATTTATTTTACTTTGCTATAAACCTCAAAAGTACAACATCTGCATCTTAATTGTGCATGCAAAACCTCCACAAAACATATATATTATATATATAATATATCCACTAATCCACTTCACTTATTCTTCATGCCAATTCTCGCCAGAACCCTTCTCCCAAAGCTGCTGTTACGCAGTGCAGGAGCATGAACCCTAATGGTCTCCACCAGCGCGCTACGAAGCAGTCCCTTCAAAAAATAAAACAAATATAAATTAACACCACCACCTCAGTTATATTATATATAGCCCAAACCAAAGAATACAACTAACTACTCAAGTGACAATGTAAGTACAATAACCTTAGAAGAGGAGATGGCCGTCTGAACTACATAAGTGCCAAATTCCGTTCAAGACAAATATCAAGAAGCTCGTCAGGTTTGAGAATCAGCTCATGGATGAATCCTTCCGCGATTGGCATCACCACCAAGCTCAGACATTTCTCGACCACATTGCTGCTTGTATTTTTGCTTGAAAGAGCCCTGAACCGGCCGCAAGCTGGCTCACTATGCGGTTCATAATCGTTGGCATCTTCAGATCTATTATGTATTGGATCACGTAATTCCTGCACCATATTTATGTACATATTTCCAGTATTAAAAAAATGCAATCGAGAGATCACTCTCTTCCACAAAGTACACAAAAGGCTACATCAAATGTCTTGCATTGCCCTGCTAATAATTGATGGGTCCCATAAAACATGGTAACGATATTCTTTCCTTCTACATTTATACACCGGAGACACAGGAAAGGAAAGTGCAAAGCATGCAGTTAAAGTTTTGTAGGGGTTTGATATGCTTAAAAATTAGACAATATCAGGGTTATGCGTGTAATCCCTCCTCTGCTTATTGATGTGCTTTCTTACTGTATATATATTGTTAATCAATGAGAGAACGTATTTTACAATACAATTTGTTTGTTGAATGGAAACTTGTTTATTTCAAACAAAAACTAAATGGTACACTATTGACAAGTCAACAATTTATGAACAGTACAAATGCAGCGACCTACTTGATAATGTGCCATATGGCAGAAAAGAGAGCTTACCCATACGGATCTTCAGCCAGGCTAAGAGAAATGGCAGTGATTTTTGTATACCAATTCGTACTTCATGTTCTCTGTCGATGTGTGTATGCACTTTTGGAGCACGCAACAGCCTTGCCCGGGCTTCTTGCTAGGTCAAAACAGTGTTGCTAGTGCAGTTTTTAAAATGAACTGCAACAGAACCAATATAAAGGATTTTAAATATAGCACCTCGGAGCGTTAATGTTTATGTTCTTCCTCTCATAAATGCTGACGGAGACATTTAAAAGAATAAAATATTAACCATGAAAGACAATCCAGCCGACCAAAACTGTCAATTAATTAATTAAACAACATTAATTGAAACAGTACTCTTGGAATAGAGCAAAATCTACATCTTTGTAGCGTAAAAATAATATGTAGTAGAATAATCCACTTCTTATGATGCAATCCTTAATTCTCCCATAGTATACTCAGGATCCATGTGTTGTAAACACCTCTGTGTGACATGACTATACCGTTGGCATCCGTCATGAGGCCAAGCACGCCAGGGTTTAATGACGATATGACTTTTGAATAAGGAAGGGGTTCCGTGTTAATAGCTCGATCACCTTTTGTACAGCTCTTGTCCTACAATTTCCCAAAATGAAGTTAAATTTTCACAAAATTTGATTCCTAGCAAACCCTCAAAATAACTTGTGCCTCCACGAAAAATTCTGAAAAATATCACTTTACACACTAGAATTAGAAATGTGACAAAAACAATGTATGCCCAATCTGACCTGCTAGATGACTTTCATTATTAGGAACTAAAAAAGGTGGTTTCATTTTGTTGCGAGGTAAAATAAGTATTTCATTTTTCTATGGAAAATATGATTTTTGGAATTTGTACATTAACTTTGAAAATTCGACAAAGACATACCCTGCATATCACAGGAAGATGCTCAATAGCTGGCCAGGTACCTTCCGTAATTTCATAAACAACCCGAGCCTTCTGATTTTCATTGCATATATCAGCAACTTTTGACCCTATAGTTACCATTCGGGTCAATCATAAAATACACAATATTGCCTATTATATCTCCAAAAAGCTTCTCTACGTCGAGCGGTTTCCCTTCCTTTATCACATTTTGCAAAACACATGCCCGCTGTGATCCTTCGCCAGGTCAGAGATTCCTCTGTGGATAAGCCCCATGTGCTCTTGGTGTAGTCCTTTCGCTAAATGCTTGGTTGAACACCGAATGTCTCAGTGCCTCACCATATTGGACCCAACATGGCTCATCCTGACCAATCAAACATTCCGAGTTGTACCCATTATGGCAAATGCTCTGATAATCCGCACTCATCTCCATCTGGGTGTTCCTCCGGTACAGTTCATGACTTGAGGGTCCTGGTTGGCGAATGTTTTGAAAATCCCCGAGGTTGCTAGAGTACATCTTGGCCTCTTCTTCATGAAATGTCATATCGGACTGGTACATCAGCCGATATCGTGCATTGTACCGCTGTAAAATCGAGGGAGCTGCCCGAACCGGGCACTTCAGCCAGCCTTCTTGTGTTGCCATAATTAACTGGAAGATTACACGTGTAAACTGGAGTGTTTTGTGATTTAGACCCTTCGAAAAGTGAAGAATCAGATTTTGTTAACAGGTTATAAAATGGAAGGCTAATATGGGGTATAGAGCTGTTATAACTTGTGCCGCCATAACTAGCCCCAAAAGAAGAATCCTGCGGGGGGTCTCTCCAAGAGGGACTACTCTCCTTATAGTCTGTTAAGGTCAGATCTGCAAATGTAGTTACAAAATTCTCCTCATCCGGTAAGTTGAGAGCGGGTGAGTGTTTTTCACTAGTTTGGAAGTCAACTTTGCGCAATGGCGAGTTTGATATCTCTGGAATAGAGCTGTCAGAGGGAGATTTCGGCATCCCGTTTACTAGCACCCCGAATTCCTCGTACTCCTCCTCGTGTTCCTCGTAATCGTGGTTACATGCAACTCCTTTCATTGTGTAACACACGAGTAAAAGCTGGATATCAACCAGCTATTTTTTTTAGAAATTAATTTAGGAACCTACAAAAGAGAAACAAAGGTTTTACACTTTTGCTTAGATGAGAAAAAGGTTTTTTTCCTGTAATTTAAAGTCCGTGTATCTTTGTTTTGTAAAACCCAAAATCGCACAGGTAGTAATTAATATAATTATCTTTTGTAAATGAGAAAGAAATAAGACTGAAAAACAGAGAATTTAGAACAAAAAGGGTAATTCTGAGCATACCAAATTTACAAGCTACAGGAGATTGATAGCACAAAATATAACAAAATTGAGATGATTTCACACAATAGATTAGATTTTGAGTATAAAAAGGCGGATCAAAACAGTCTCTTAGGACAATAGCTCTACGAATGCATGTGAATTTTTCGTTACTACTAACAGACCCGAAAACCCAAAACCCCCAAAAACTAAAAGAAGCACTTTGATCAAAAATCAAGAATTGAAGGGAAGAAAATTAAGGAGACCTTTTCTATTCTATTCTATTCTATTCTTCTACAGGTGAAGGTGAAGGTGAAGGTGAAGGTGAAGGTGAAGTAACAGATTTTATGAAGATTCAAACAGAGAAACCCAACCCAGAAATTCCAAGAAAATTAAAAGGAAGATTTACCAAGAAAGGCGAAGGCGATGTATTCGCACAAGTCGGCGGTTTTACAAGTGTACTAGACGACAGAGGGGAGGGAAGGGTATTTGTGGAATTTCAAGTGGGAGAGGGAGCGTTTGCTTAAGAGAGGAGAGAAAGAAAGCTGGAGATAGAAAAGAAGAGAGAGAAAGACATCAACGAGGCGTCAAAACTTATAAATGGGACTCGACTCTACTTTCTCTCTCTTCATCCCTGCCTATATTTTTCTTTCCATACATAACATAACATAACAATGGGGGGGGGTCTCTCCTCTCTCTCTCTCTCTCTCTCTCTACCTCCCTCTCTCCATGCATGCATGTTTTGCATGCATTTTGAGGCCCCTAGCAAGTGGCCTTATTTTATTTGTAAAGGCCAATTCTCGTTTTGGGTTGGGTTTGGGTTTGGGTTTTGGTTTGGGTTTGGAACCACCGGACCTCTATACTCTATTGCAATGCTTATTAATTAGGATTTACTTTAGACACTATCAAATTAATTATCATTTCAATATATATATATATAAACTTAATTAATTTAGATGAAAGTTAGATTAATCATGCATAGCTTATGTACGTACTATCATTTTTATATAAATTAGGTCACACTTATTATTAGTATTATGTTTTAATAAAATCGAGGATGTGGTAATTAATGAGGTCAAAAATTAAATTATCTAATTAATCTTTTTTACTACTTTTTACTGCGCGCATCAACACGTACGCGTACATTCAATGAAAGCTACATGCACAAGGCAGAAATTACGTAAGAATTGTTTAATTTTAATTAGGTCTAAAAAAACATTATTGAAGGTGATAATTAAATCTGATGTACTTAGTGTGTTGAGCAGCGAAGCTTCCACATGCATGGGCTATTATATATATTTGAAGAAGCAAATCTCAATTAGTGTAATGATTTTTTGTTATACATTTGAAGCTAGGTTGATTTATGACTGACCTCAATGCATGCAGGTTAAGTAACTGCATTATCGTTGTGGGTCCGTACAGCTAGCTAGCTGTTAGCTGCTATTTTGGTCATGGGAAACCCAAACTTGGCAAGCTGAACCAACAGCCGACATTTTTATTAATACCCAAAGTCCATAACAAATTATTAAAAATAACCACCGGCCCAAATCTTTATTAAAAATACCCATACCGGCCAATTATTGGCCGGATCCGATTAAAAAGCCCAACCGGCCAATAATTGGCCGGTACCGATTAAATCTCCCAACCGGCCAATAATTGGCCGGCCCCGTGCTTTAATACCCTTTTACTGTTCGAGCCCCTATATTAACCCCCGAATCGCAGCTCACTCCTCACATCTGAAGCCTTCTCCAGCGGCTTTTAAGAGGTATGTTTTTTTTTTAATTATTTTAATTATTTTTTATTTTTAAATGTTAGTAATTAATTGTAATTAAATTTAATTAACTTCATTAAAATTAATGTTAATTAGTTTTTAAATAGTTTAAATTCCTTTTAGATTAAGTAAAATTAATTTGAATTAATTTTTAGTAAGTTGTAATTTTTTTTATTTAATTAAATTAAATTGTAGTTGAGTTAAGTTAAGTGTAATTAATTAAGTTTACTTAATTGTAAGTAATTAATTTTAATTAATTGTAATTAATTAATTTTACTTAATTGTAATTAATTAATTACAATTAATTGTACTTAATTGTATTAATTAATTACAATTAATTATAATTAATTAATTTTATTTTATTTATTTTAGTTAATTGTACTTAATTAATTGTAATTAATTAATTGTAATTAATTGTAATTAATAATTGTAATTAATTAATTGTAATTAATTAATTTTAATGTAATTGTAATTAATTGTAATTAATTACTTTTAATTAATTGTAATTAATTAATGTTACTTAATTTTAATTAATTAATTTTACTTAATTTTAATAAATTTTAAGAAATTTATTTTAATAAATTTATTTAATAAATTTATTTTAATAAATTTATTTTATAAAGTAATTTTAATAAATTAATTTAATTTAATTCATTTTAAGTAATTAATTACTTTTAATTAATTTTAATTAATTGTAGTTAATTTTATTATTTAATTTTAATTAATGAAAATTAATTTAATTAATAACAATTAATTGAAATTAACTAAAATTAGTTAAAACTAATTGAACTTTATTTAAACTAATTTTCTTTATTATTCAGTCACTGTGTAAATTAGTAACCTGACAAATGTTTATCACTTTCAAAATGTAGTTCGATCACAATGCCATTGATTTCTATACACTGTGGTGGTAAGCTTGAACATAATGCAGACGGACCTTATTACAACAGAGAACCAATTGCTTCGGTTATGGTTGACGATAATATATCTCTGTTGGACTTGAAAGTCACAATTTTCGGTTACACCCGTTTTAATCCAGAAAGATGCAACCTTGAATTGGGGACCCGAGTGTGTAATGGAAACACCGGGAAATATGCACTTGCGAAAATAACAGATGAAAATACCTGGAGAGGGTTGTGTGGGCATTTTAAGGCCAACGGAGATTTTGTAATAGAGATCTATGTTAGAAGAGTTCCGAGAGAGGCAGGGGTTGGTAGTTCTAGTCAATGCTCAGTTGCAATGGAGACTCCCGTCGTGCCCCCAACAGAACGAGAAAGCAACTATCCACCTATTTACCCAGAAACGAACTATTACCCCACTTACCCAGAAACGAACTATCACCCTAATTACCCAGAAACGAACTATCACCCTACTTACCAAGAAACCATCTATCCACCTACTCACCAAGAAACATACTATCCAACTACTAACCCGGAAAACTACTATCTAACTCCGCCGCAACCACGACCTCAACCAATACTCCGAATTTGTTCCCCACCTAGACCCGTGCATGAGGAGCCTTTACCATTCCCAGGCCCAGTACACGATGAAGTTGGGTCAGATTTTGAAAATATCAATGATATCCCGGATGAACGCTTGCAGAGTGGGGATGAGTATGATGGACATGAATGGGACTCTGATCACATAGATGGATGTGGTGAAGACGGTCCAGTTGACACAGCTGAAGGGCCCATTCGGAGCAGCTCTTACTCAGCGCCGCTCAGCGGGCGGAGTGATACGCACCCGTTCCCAGAATTCAATGATGTATCTCGGTTCAGAGAAGCAGATACTGGTTCATATGGGCCACGAATCGAGCGCACGGGTGAGCTGGCTGCAAACCAATATTTTAAAAGCAAGGATGAATTAATGAAGAAGATTAGGGAGCACCATGTCCACAAGAATCAGGAGATAAGAATGAGTAGGAGTGACACCCGCCGGATTCATGTGGTGTGCAAAGACCGGCGTTGTGGTTACGAACTCAGGGGAAAAGCATCGGGATATGGAGATGCGTGGGTTATAACGATGCAAGACAAGCCTCACACATGCAGGACTGAGTATACAAGGATCGACAATGAATGTCTGACGGCATCAATCATTGCCGATGTCATTGGGAACAGCATTAAGACTGACCCCTGTATGAGCATCCAGTCGGTGGCAAACTGTGTTATGGCTGTGTATGACAAAGTCACCCCGAAATACAACCGACTGTGGAGGGGTCGTGAGCTTGCAATAGCCCGAGAATTTGGGGGTTGGGAGGAATCGTACGGCTTGCTGAGACCACTATTGATGGCCATTTGCGTCAAAAATCCCGGATCAAAGTACCATTTTCTGACCAGTCCGATACGAGACAAAGACACAGGAGTAATAAAGGAAGGGCAAGTTCAGTTCAGGGCCGTTGCCTGGGCTTTTGGTCCATGCATTGCGGCGTTCCGGTTCTTGAGACCGGTGATCAGCATAGATGCGTGCTTCTTGTCAGGGCGGTACGAGGGGAGGCTCTTGATAGCTTGTGCCTATGATGCCGAGAACCAACTGCTGCCTCTAGCATTTGCAATCGTGCACAAGGAAAACGCCGAGAATTGGGGTTTCTTCATGCGATGGTTGAGGAATGAAGTGCTCGGATATAACCAATTCGTCTGTGTTATATCAGACCAGCACAAGGGGATCAAAGCTGCACTGACTGAAGAATACGGATGGCCTCCGGAGCTCTTTGTGCACAGGTTCTGCATGCAGCATGTTGCTGACAACCTGGTACAGAACTGTGGAAAAGAAAGGTGGTACGGCCAAAGGTTCAGGGAAGGAGCAAAGAAGAAGAAGCCAAGAAAGCTGAAAGAGATGTTCGAAGAGTTTGCTCAGGTATTTGTAATGTACCACATTTCATTTAATTTTTTGTAGCCCCTACTTTGAAAGTGAAATAACATATGTTCGTTTTGTACAGCTAAATCCAAGGTGTAATGCATATTTGCGGAAGGTTGGCAAAGTTCGTCCGAATGATCCGACGGAGTCGTCTAATTATGAGAAGATTTTCCAAACCTGTGATGGAGGATTCCGGTTTGGTATAATGACAACAAACGGCTCTGAGTGTTTGAACAATGTTTTCCGGGATAGCCGTAGAATGCCTGTTGCTGCCATAGTGGAGGATACATTCTACAAGACGAACAAATGGTTTGTTGCACGGCGACAGCGAGCCATGGAATTGAAAGACAACCCTCTCCAGAAGTTTTCCACCCGGGTTTCGGAGAAGTTGGGGAGAAAGTGGGAGAAAGCTGCAACAATGCGTTTGGTGCCTTACACACACGGCCAAGGGCAGTACCAAGTTTCAGTTCCAAATGAGTACATTCCTTCCCGTCGCAACGACCTGGGAGTCATGGAGTTGACACGCAGGGAGTGCATGTACATTGTGAAATGCGGTCCCGACAACCAAATGGAATGTGACTGCAGAGGTATCCAGCTGACGTCAATTCCGTGCGCCCATGTGTTAGCGGTTTGTCGGAATCGAAACTGGTGCGAGGACAGATTTGTTGCACACTGGTACAATGTGGACTACCTTCTGAGTACTTGGAACGGAATGTTTGCTCCTGTTGGCAATATGGAAAGTTGGCCTCCTAATACTGAGCCAACAATACTCCCCGCGCAGGGATGGATTAGGAAGGGGCGGCGAAAACACATCCGTCATGTAATGACAATGGATGAACTGGAAGGTAGACGACGGGGGCATCAACCGCGACGTTCCACCGTTGATAGGCAACGAAGAGGTACGTAACATTTATCAGAAATTATATTTACTTTCAATTGGCACCAACTTACTAAACAACATATACAAATGCAGATGCAAGAATCGCGACCAATGAGTACGCGAATGACCCAGCTAGGGCAAGGGCAAGTGTGTCCGGAGGGTCAGGACATTCCCCCGCTACAAGCCATTTAGATGCGTCTGTTATGTTTGCAGAAGCGATGGGGGATACCCTCAACTTAGGAGGTGAGGCGATTGGATTGCAAAGAAATCCATCGAGAAGGTCAACTAGTAGGCGTACGACAAGGGCATCTGGAGGCCAAGCAGGGCCGTCTGAGACCCAAGCAGAGCCATCTAGCAGGCCATCTTCCGGTCACGGTTTCTTTAGGGGATTTAGTTTTAGGCGTAGTAGTAGTAGTAGAAGGTGATTTATCTCTATTATGACTTTTTTTATTTATATGTTGTGGACTTTTTTTTTTATTCCGAGTTGTGTGGAGTATATTGAATTGAATGATACGTTTGCAAAATTGATTGTGACTCCGAAATGCAAAACACTAAACACAAAACAAGAACAACAAAACATAGAACAACGAAACATATAACAATAAAATAAATGAACAACAACATAACCATAAAAAAGGCACAACACCATAAAAAAAGAACAACAACATAAAAAAAGAACAATAACATAACCATACAAAATACATAAATCAGCGCTGGAATGGAGAAGGAGACCATCGCTCAGGTGGAACACCAGCGTTCGCCCGCTGGGGCCACGCTCTATCTCTCGGTGTCTCCGCACGAGCATCGGCCTCTCTGTACATCATATCGGCAGTATCCCAGACAGACTCATGCGTAGAGACCGGTGGAGGTGTACCGAATATAGATGCAGCGAAATCAGTCCCAAAGTCAGGCTGATGCTGAGCCCCGCTACCACTGGCCTCTCCATCGTGGGCCATCTGCGGCATCCCATAAGTCATAGATCCCGAGATCGTCCAGACTCGCGCTGTACCGTGGATCTATCTCACCTGGATCTATCTCAGCCATCTGTGGCTCCGGTGGCATCTCGGACTGACCCTGCAATCACTCACATAACATACTGAATTAGAACTGAACGAAGAAATTTGAAATAATTCATACAGCTGAAATAATAAAACATACCGGAGGCTGAAACGGATGACCCCGCTCATCGTAGAATGCGTGCCATCCCCTCGTGGACAACACCCAGCGATGATGGTCCCACTCTGGAACCGTCTCGGGGGGAGGTGGCATGTCTCGCGCTAGAACCGGGCACTCATCGGGCTCGGACGGATCTATCTGACGCCAATCGATGTTTTCTCTGGCGTCTCGCAGCATGCCGATGAGCCGCCCACCGTGCCCAGAATCCTCCATAAAAGGGGCACCCTTCTCCACGTAACGGTAGCCAAACTGCCTCCAGTTCTTCTTTCCTAGCATTACTAGCCCGTGCGCTACGGTCTTAATCGAATCCAACAGCTGCAAGAGTAATTTGTTAGATCAAACAATGATGAAGTAATCAGTTAAAGGAAAAAAACATCTAGTTTCAAGTGAATTACCTGGCGAGCCCATTTTCTACCGTTGGGTGTGTAACCGTCGTCGTTCTTGATCATATCGCGTAAGTGAGCGCCGTAATCGCCCTCCAGATATACGCTCGCCATGCATACCCGCATGTACCAAGTCTCGTACCTCAGTAGAGGATCTCCCGGGGTCTGGATCAACTCATCCGGGTATACATAGTAGTGCTCGTGCTGCGGCTGTGCCAAGATACTGCAATAGAACTCGTAGTGCACGCTCCAGTCGCGCTCCAGTCGCGATAAATGGCTCATCCTGTAAGAAACACGTTAGTTGCAACACAAATAAATCAAGTAATATATGACAGTACAAAAGAGATACGACTTACTTGTGCAGGGCTACGATAGTGGAACTCAGCAAAGATGGCTCTGCGGGAATGAACGGCGGATGTCCAAACTGGCGGAGTACGCGATCCGGATAATGGTGCTCCACTACCCAGAAATGTACGAGCGGCCCTATATAATACCACATGTCCATAGCCTGAAAACATCTCAGCGGCAGCCTACCGTCATCGTACATCTTGGCGTACGGGGTCCACTCAACCTGCTCCGCCGTCAAATTCTGCAGCTGTGACCGGACTGGCCTGATACCCAATGTATAACCGTGGCCCTGATCCTGGTAGCTGTGAACACCGTGCCACTTCTTGCCGTATGCCGGGCAGCGGATATCGTCGGGCTCTCCCCAAGCCGGCGCCGCATTCGGTATGGGCCTGCCCACCGGTAACCGTGACCACGACCAGTGCTGAAGCAACAGTACTGGCCCGTACATCTGTTTGATATCTGGCTGCATTTGTAATAATTTAATATGTCAGGTGCAACTTCTTCATTTATTATGTAAAAGAGTAAGATAATAGCTACGGACTTACCGCAGAAGCACGGCAGAGGTGGGAGTACAGATGGGCTAAGACGGCCGCACCCCAGTTGTACTTCGACGGGACATCCAGGTTTGCCAGCAGCTGGAGATACATCATCGGCATACAGTCACCGGAAGAATCAGCAAACATGACGGAACCAAATAGGTCCATCACATAGCCCCGTGTATATCTGCAGTAACAAACATGTAATATAAGATCAGCAACAAACGGGAATTAAGAAAAAAAAATACGGGAAATTTGAAGTTTGTACCTCTGAATCTCCACATCGGTGGAGTATGCTGTCAGACCCGCGCTGAAATGCTGGCGCAACCTCTTCATCCTCAAGTGGAATTTTGATGTTCCACTCTTCTCAATGAGGGAGTGAGGATCAGCCCCCAATAGCTCCTCAATCTGAGCACCAAACCTCGTGCTGTCAGATACACCACTGACGGGGGTGCCACTGATAGCCAACCCCCACAGAGAACTCACGTCCTGGAGAGTTACTGTCATCTCTCCGAACGGCATGTGAAACGTATGCGTCTCGGGACGCCATCTCTCAACCAAACCCGCGATGAGAGACGCGTTGATGACGCCACTCCCAGTCCGCAAGATGTCTACCATCTGGTAGAGGCCTAGATTGATAAGATACCGGTCCATCAACGGGTAGTATGGCAAGTGAACGCACCGCAGCTTCACATCTAAAATAAACTTGTCCTACATTGACAAATTAAATCCACATGGGGTTAGCACATCAACACTTAAATTCAAAGAAATTTGAAAATGTGAAAAAAAAAACATACCTCACGAGAAGCCAGTGAGACCCGGTGATCGCGGTGCGGCACCCACAGAAGAGGACTGAAATGATCTGTGCTGCTAGTCGCAATCGGCTCGTCAACTATGGGTGAATCTGGACGAAGCTTAGGCCGTCCTCTAACCATCCTAAAAATAGTTAAAATAGGCTTAATTACGCTAAAAAATGATAAAGTACAATTAATAACGCTAAAAACGTCTAAAGTAGACTCAAAACTATAAAAACAGCTAAAATATAGTAGAATAACGGTAAAAATATTTAAAATAGGCTTAATTACGCTAAAAAGGGATAAAGTATAATTAATAACACTAACAACGTTTAAAAAATTTTAAATAACGGAAAAAAACCGCTAAAATATGATTCATAACGGTAAAAATAGTTAAAATAGGCTTAATTACGCTAAAAATTGATAAAGTACAATTAATAACGCTAAAAACGTTTAAAATGGACTCAATAATGGTAAAAACGGCTAAAATATGTTTCATAACGGTAAAAAATGTTAAAATAGGCTTAATTACGCTAAAAAGGGATAAAATATAATTAATAACGCTAAAAACGTTTAAAAAATAATCAATAACGGTAAAAACCGCTAAAATAGGCTCAACTATGCTAAAAACGGCTAAAATATGCTTTACAACGGTCACAACATCTAAAATAAAATTAATTACGCTTAAAACGGAAATAATAGGCTTACTTACGGTAAAAACTGATCAAATTGGCTTACTTACGGTAAAATCTGATCAAATAGGCTTCACGACGGTACAATATGCTAATTTACCTAATTATAGGCTTAATTTAAATAGGCTTAATTTACCTAATTATACTAATTGGCCTAATTTTACTAATTGGCCTAATTTTACTAATAGGCTTAATTTATCTAATTATACTAATTGGCCTAATTATACTAATTATACCTAATTATACTAATTTACCTAATTATAGGCTTAATTTACCTAATTTAAATAAGCTTAATATACCTAATTATACCTAATTATACTGATCAAATAGGCTTAATTTACCTAATTATACTAAAAATATAGTCAACAATGCTAATTATATAGTCACCAATGCTAATTATACTTAATTAAAAATATATTGACCTAAATCATAAACTATATACCCTAAATTTGACTAATTACTCTAATTACTATTTAATTTCAACTATTTCTACTAATTATACAAATTATGTTAATTACTAACAATTTCTAACATTTTACAACTAGTTTACTCTAAAAAATAAATTCCAACAAATAATAGGGACTTACTTGCAAATCTGGGAGGAGAGGGAGAAATCCGGGAGAATCTGCTCAATCGAGGAGAGAGAGTGTGAAATTTGACGAAATGAATTGTGAGAGAGAAGAGGGAGTGTGCATGCCAATTTATAGAACCGAATTAACCTCGGAACCGGCCAATTATTGGCCGGTTGGGGCTCTTTAATCGGAACCGGCCAATAATTGGCCGGTTGGGCTCTTTAATCGGATCCGGCCAATTATTGGCCGGTTGGGCTTTTTAATCGGATCCGGCCAATAATTGGCCGGTATGGGTATTTTTAATAAAGATTTGGGCCGGTGGTTATTTTTAATAATTTGTTATGGACTTTGGGTATTAATAAAAATGTCGGCTTATCAATCCCAAATCCCAAAGTACCGGGTCAAAGTACTTGGTGCTTAATTTGCTCATCTTTTTCACTTTCTCTGCAATTGGCTACTTAATTCATTCAAGAAGGAATTGTATTGATAAAGAGTTTTACAACATTTAATTATTATATACACGTTTGTTTTTATGTCATGGAACAAATGTTTCGGATTTTATATTTCCAAAGTTCAAATAGTCGATCTGAAGTGCTCAAACGTGTTCTCCATATTAAAATGTACTTGGAGACCAAATTTTACATTTTTTGAATTTTTTTTAACTATTTTTTATGGATTTTTGAAAATCACAGTTTTTCAGATTTTTTTTTTTTGTTATGAAAAACAGTGGTTTTCAGAAATCCATAATAAATAGTAAAAAAATTTAAAAAATATAAAATTTTGTCTCTAAGTACATTTTAATATGGAGAACACGTTGAACAATTCAGATCAACTATTTGAACTTTAAAATTGCAAAATCTAATTGGTATCACCAAGGTCTTGGTCATACCACTTTGATCATAACCAACCTATATATATATATATATATATATATATATAGAGAGAGAGAGAGAGAGAGAGAGAGAGAGGAGGGATCCAATTACACCTTTTTTGGTGACACACTTTGACACCTACCATTTTTAAAGTCCAAATAGTCAATTTAAACCGTTCAACATGATGGATATATTAAAATGTGCTTGGAGATCAAATTTTATATTTTTTTGAATTTTTTTGCTATTTATTAAGATGGTTACAAAAATCGTTGTTTTCAGACCATTGAAAAACAACGATTTTGTAACCATCTTAATAAATAGTAAAAAAATTCAAAAAAATGTAAAATTTGATCTCCAAGCACATTTTAATATGGTGATCATGTTGAACAGTTCGGATCGGCTGTTTGAATTTTGAAATCGCAAAATTGACCTATATAAAAAACGGTGTCATGATGTGTCACCAAAAAAGGTGTAATTGGATCCCTCCTCATATATATATATATATATAGAGGGAGAGAGAGAGAGAGAGAGGAGGGTTCCAATATTTCATGTTTTTAATGCCTCATCATATCTCATATTTTATATCTTCATTTTCAAAGTCCAATATGTCGATCTGAACCGCTCAATATGATATCCATACTAAAATATGTTTCGGGATGAAATTTTATAATTTTTGGAAACTTTTTACTATTTTTTTAGATAGGTAGAAAATCACTATTTTTGAACGGTCCAGATACAGTGATTTTGTACTGTCTTAAAAAATAGTAAAAAATTTGCAAAAATTGAATAGGGCCGCAGGGGCATTGTGTAGCCCCCTGACTGGGGCCGCATCGGCATTGTGCGGAACCCATTTTTGGAGGCCGCAGAACACCGGTGCGGCTTGGATAGAATTCTAAAAACCCAGAAACAGGGGTGTTTTGGTTTATTTTATTTTTTAATAAATGTTATATATAAAAATTTCAGTACTTTAGACTAAGGGTGTTTATTGGATCTGATTTATTTAGTTTTTAATCGAACTGAAAAAATTTGAACTAATTAGTTTGGTTTTTCGGTTTAAGTAGACCGGTTCTGTTCAACTTTTAATTTATTTTGGTTTTTATTAATTGATTCGGTTTAGAATTCCTCAAAACGGACTAAACCAAACTGACTGCAATACAACCTTTAGTGGCAGAAGCCCAGGTTCCACTCCTCGGCCCCTCTTTCATTCATCGTGCTTCAATCTTCACTCCTAGCTCCTCTTCCTCTCTTACGTCGCACTTCACCCCCTAGTCGGACTAGGTTAGTCCTACGCTCCTCCTCTCGTCGCTTCGCCCCTGCTTCTACTCTATCAAATCGTCGAACCCAACCCTTCTCACACCATCACACAATGTCACCGTACAGTTCAATTTAATTATCTCTTTCTACTACACTTTTCTGAAATCGTCAAACCATAAGTGGTCAAGCCCCACTCCCAGACCCCAACCTCTCGTGAAGTAGTTTTGTTTCAACTGTTTGGATTCATTTTTTATGAGTTGTGACCAGCAAATCAGGTGATGCAATAATTGACAATTTTGGACTATTTTGTTAACAAATTAATTAACCAGCGTGTCATTAAGAAAACGTTTTCTTTTAAAGCAAATTTGCTAATTTAGAAATTATAGTACATCCCAACAATTACATTAGCAATTAACACATCAAATTAGCAATTTAAAAGCAGTCACCATTGTAGATGCTCTAACAATAAATAAGGTTTGCACTGAGCTTCTTTCTTGTGTTTCGCTGTTGGGTGGTCTTCTGATTGTGAAAGGTGCAGTGGTAGGTAGAGTCAGTGAAGAAACAAAATTAACAATAAATTAGATTAAGGCAAAATATTAAATAGATCTGTCAATGTACGTAGGAAGAAAAGTTATATATTTTTTTAATTTATTAGGTCAAGGCATGACGCGGTTGTTATTGGAATTATCTTGGGAAATTAAGCCTCAGTCGTTTTCAGTAGTTGAGTCCGTCCGTTCTGTTCCCACTCTCTTTTCTTTATATATATATATAGAGGAGGAATTCAATTACAACATTTGTAAGTTATAAAATCTTACAACAAATTAGTTTAGGAGGGATTTAATTACAACATTTGTAAGTTATAAAATCTTACAACAAATCAGTTTTGTAATTTTTCAAGTCTAAACAGTCGATTCAAACCATTCAACATGATATTTATATTAAAATGTGTTTAGAGATCAAATTTTACATTTTTATGAATTTGTTTACTATTTATTAAGTATTTTACAAAACTGTTGTTTTTCAATAGTCCAGAATTATCTAAAAACAACAATTTTGTAAAATACTTAATAAATAAAAAAATTTCAAAAAAATATAAAATTTTATCTCCAAACACGTTTTAATATAGATATCATGTTGAATGGTTTAGATTGACTGTTTAGACTTTGAAAATAGCAAAACTGAATTGTTGTAAGATGTTGTAATTTACAAATATTGTAAGTAAATCCCTCCTCATATATATATATATATAGAGAGAGAGAGAGAGAGAGAGAGAGATGGGCTATTGTGCTTTGCAAAGTAAAGCGAACGTTTTACTTCGGGCTTATATTCCCATTTCAAAGTTCAAAACGTCAATCTGAACCGTTCAAGTTGATCTACATTGAAATGTGATTGGAGACCAAATTTTACATTTTTTTGAATTTTTTTAATATTTATCAAGCCACTTTGAAAATCGCTGATCCATTGTGAACATTAGAAAACAGTAAAAAATTCTGGACCAATGGATCAGCGATTTTCAAAGTGGCTTCATAAATAGTAAAAAAATTCCAAAAAATATAAAATTTGGTCTCCAAGCACACTTCAATATGTAGATCAACTTGAACGGTTCGGATCGACATTTTGAAATTTGAAATGGGAATATGAGCCCGAAGTAAAACGTTCGCTTTACTTTGCAAAACACAATAGCCCATATCTCTCTCTCTCTCTCTCTCTTTATATATATATATATAGAGAGAGAGGAGGGATCCAATTACACCTTTTTTGGTGACACATCATGACACCATTTTTTATATAGGTCAATTTTGCGATTTCAAAATCCAATCAGTCGATCCGAACCGTTCAACATGATCACCATATTAAAATGTACTTGGAGATCAAATTTTACATTTTTTTGAATTTTTTTACTATTTATTAAGATGGTTACAAATCGTTGTTTTTCAATGGTATGAAAACAACGATTTTTGTAACCATCTTAATAAATAGCAAAAAATTCAAAAAAATGTAAAATTTGTTCTCCAAGCATATTTTAATATATTCATCACGTTGAACGGTTTGGATCGACTATTTGGACTTTGAAAATGGTAGGTGTCAAAGTGTGTCACCAAAAAAGGTGTAATCGGATCCCTCCTCATATATATATAGGTTGGCTAAGATCAAAGTGGTGTGACCAAGGCGTTGGTGCTACCAATTAATTTTTGCAATTTTAAAGTTCAAATAGTTGATATGAATTGCTCAACATGTTTTCCATATTAAAATGTGATTGAAGACCAAATTTTACATATTTTTTGAAATTTTTTTACTATTTTTTATGGATTTTTGAAAATCACTCTTTTTCATAATAATAAATAAATAAATAAAATATGAAAAACAATGATTTTCAAATTCATAAAAAATAGTAAAAAAATTCCAAAAAAAGTAAAATTTGGTCTCTAAATATATTTTAATATGGAAAACACGTTGAGCATTTCAGATCGACTATTTGAACTTTGAAAATCACAAAAACAAATTGGTAGTACCAAGGCCTTAGTCATACCACTTTGATCTTAGCCAACCTATGCATATATATATATATAGAGTGGCTAATATCAAAACGTTTGTTCCTAGCCTCCAGTTGCTACCAAGTCATTTTCCAATTTCCAAAGTTCAAACAGTCGATCCAAACCTTTAGATGTTCAATCTATATTAAAATGTGCTTGGAGACCAAATTTTACATTTTTTGGAATGTTTTTACTATTTATCAAGATGGTTTGAAAATCACTGTTTTGAAGTATTTTCTCGATCGAGAATTCCGCATGATTAGCGAGGCAATAAAAGGGAAGTATCATCGGGTGGCATTCGACACAGAATTTAAGCTAGCTTCTGACAAGAAACATGTGGTCAACGTGCACCCACGTTTCGCATCTCCTGACGAGAGATATCGTGCAATAAAAGCAAGCACAGATCACGGCAGTATCAGGCAGCTAGGTTTGACGCTATCGGCTGACAATGATTTTGTTCTTATCTGGGAGTTTGTTAAAAATAATAAAGAATTTAAGGATTGATCTCAGTCATTCATCATCGATCAAGCGGCTAGGATTAAATCAAAGAAAATCATTTGTTATTTTAATATTTAGAAAAAGGCAAAAAGTATCCACGGTACAATAACGGCTATATTAACCTCTGTAATATAAATAGCGATACCACTCTGTACAAAAGAAGATTGAATGAAATTACTTCATTTTTCATCACTGTTTTCACATATTATTTTAATCTGACAAATACTCATATGAGAGTCTAAAAATCAACATGATATATATCAGAGCGGGATATCTAATTAATCCTGTCTCAATTCCACAAATAACAAACTATAAGACTGCAGCTAACGAAAAACTGCAGCACCACATGATCTTGTACGTAGAACCATGCACGTGTTGATATTCAAGAGAGAGAGAGAAATGAATGAATTGGAGTGGAAAGAAGAGCGGGACTGGAGGGTTTTAATAGTCGCTGTCAAGGGGAAGAGTAAGACCGAATATATATATGAGAAAAGGTTTTGGTACCCAGCCTTTTGTACCCGGTTTGTACCCAACCTGATCCGTTCGACTAATTAACCGTAATTAACGGATTAACTGACTCGGTCCCCACCAATTAACGGATCTTTAATCCTTCTTCCCGATCTCCTCATTTCCTTTTTTGAATTTTCCTTTCCCGATCTCGTTCTTTCCTTTTCGGAGGCGATTCTCCTCTTCGCGCTTCCTCTTCTTCGCGATTCTCTTCGCGCTTCCTGTTCTTCTTCGTGATTATCCTCTTCAGGCGGCGGGCTCTCTTCAGGCAACGGGCTCTCTTCAGGCAGCGAGCTCTCTTCAGGCGGCGAGCATTATAATCGTGATTTCCTTGTTCAACCTTTTCACGCGACGGAGTTTATCAGGCGGCGGAGTTTATCAGGTGGCGGAGTTTATCAGGCGGCGGACATTGAGTGAGTTTTTTGCTGATCTTTTTAATTTTCGTTCCTTCTTTTGATTTGAATTTATAATCGTGTTTTCCTTCGATTTCTTTGCTGATTTCCTGTAAAATAACACTGATCGCTCAAAATTACACTGATCGATCAAAATAACACTGATCGATCAAAATTACAAATCGATCGTTTTATTGCTGATTTCCTTATATTTGTCTGATCTGAGAAATTACTGTATTCGATGAAACGATCTATTAATTGCTGTATTCTGATTTGAGAAATTACTGTAAATTCCTGATTTCCTGCTATTTGTCTGATTTGAGAATTATATTTCAGAATTTTACAGTATGTATGCAACAGTTTACAGGATATATTTAACAGCTTTACAGGATAAACTTTTGATATTGGAGGATATTACTCTATAGGATATATTTAACAGTTTTACATTATATGTTTAACATTTTTACAGGATATATGTATTATTTTACAGGATATATGCAATTCTTTTCACATTTATGTTTTTATCTGAAATATCTTCATGTCTGTTTTGGTTATCTTAAATTGCAGTATTTATCTAGTAAGTTTACAGTATGTATGCAGTTTATTACAGGATGTCTATATACAGTTTATATACATTACTTTACAGGATATATTTCACAATTTTACAGGATATATACAACATTTTACAGGATATATTTAACAGCTTTACAGGATATATTTATTATATTGAAGGATATTAATCTATAGGATATATTGAACAGTTTTACAGGATGTAGTTGTTATCTGAAATATCTTCATGTCTGCTGTTTGTTATTGTGTCTTACATTGTTTTTTTATTGATGTTTACAGTTTTTATGCAATGGAATTTGACTTGAATGAAGAGCTGGGAAGTGATATTTCTTTGGAAGTTGTAGAACATAGAGTTATACGTGAATTGGACTTGAATGCAGAACCAGAACCAGAGGTTTTGAATGTAGAACCAGAACCAGAAGTAATAGAGGGGTCAGGAGAGTCTGAGATTCATCAGTGGGATATGAATGCAGAACCAGAACAAGATGTAGTGTTAGATACAGTTGGACAGCAAACGGGAGAGTTAGAGGTTGGTGAAAAATAGATAGTTATTGCTCCTAGTATTGGCGATGATTTTTGTTCTGTTGAGGAAGCACACGATTACTGGAAACTTTATGGTTTTCAGACTGGTTTTGGTGTGTGTAAGCGCACAAGTCACAAGAAGGGTGGTAATGTGGTTGCTTGTCGATTTCAATGCACTAAATTTAGAGAAAAGCGTGAAAAGGTTGAAGAAGGAGAGCCTTTTCCAGAGAGGCGGAGGCCTTCTGGAAACTCAAACTGCAAGGTTTTTCTGAAAATTAAATATTCTGAGTTGACTGGATCATGGCGAGTAAGCAAGTTGTTTTTGGAGCATAATCATGAACTTACTCCCGGTTCATCCTTTCTAATCCCGGCTTATCGGTATATTCCAAAGAGATTCAAAGATATGCTGGAATTTAACTCGGATCAAGGGTTGTCAACCGCCGACAACATTGAACTTGTGTTAAAAATGGCTGGTGGGTATTTTAAGGGTACGTTTACTCGAAAGGATGCTCGAAACCACATTGACAAGTACAAGAGAGGCAAACTGAGGGCTCTTGGTGGACATGATGCTAATCTGCTAGCAGATTATTTTGAGAAGAAGCAATTATGTGATTCGAACTTTTGGTATACATACAAGCATACGAATGATGCTCATTTATGGAATATCTTTTGGGCCGATGGACGTGGTCGTGCAGCCTACAAATATTATCATGATGTTGTTGTTATGGATGCCACATATCTTACAAACAGGTAATTTTTTTATTGATTTAAATTTCCAATATTTATCTAATAGTTGTACAGGTCATATTAATCAGGTTTGAAGGTTGTGTACAATATTTTGAAGGATATATTATACATTTTTACAGGATATGTGCAACATTTTACAGGGAACTATGCATTGTTTTTCTTGTATTAATTTTTACGTTATATTTTTAACAGTTTTACAGTATATAAGCATTATTTTACAGGATATATGCAGTTGTCTTCATGGATCTATTTTTATCTGAATGTTTGATTTTACAGAACATATACAATTGTTTTACAGGTATGATATGGCGCTTGTTCTGTTTGTGGGTGTCAACCATCACTGGCAGACTGTAATTTTCGCTTGTGCTCTACTTGGAAGAGAGACTGAGGAGGACTACAAATGGTGCATGGAGAAGTTCGTCGCTTGCATGAACGGTGTCAAGCCTGGTGGTATCCTGACAGATCAGTGCCCAAGTATTGAGAAAGGCGTTCGGCATGTTTTGGGAGATGACACTGTCCATAGGTAATACTTTTACGGGATTCTTGAACTAATTTTGTAGGATATATTAATTATTTTACAGGATTATGTTTCATAGTTTTATAAGATGTAGGAGTTTTTGTACATGATTCATGGTTTAGTTGTATAAGATTTCTGAGTTATTTTACAATATTATTTTCCTTAACCAAATAGGTACTGTGCTTGGCACATTCTTCACAAATTACCGAGTAAATTCGGTGGGCAAGATGATAAGGATGCTTTAACCTATTTGGTTAAGGCAACAGTATATGAAGCCAAAACCCCATTGGATTTTGAAGAAAATTGGAGGAAGCTTATGGTGGAGATTGGATACGAAGATGCACCGTGGTTTAAAAGTATATTCAGACAAAGGCGTAAATGGGTGCCAGTTTTTTTGAATGACCGATTTTGGGCTGGCATGAATACCACCCAAAGGGTTGAGAGTATGAATGCCTTCTTTGATAATTATCTCCGATCCAAGGCAACACTTGCTGAATTCGTTGTCAATTTTGAATCTGGTTTGAGTAGGATTTGAGAGAGAGAGCATTTTATGGACCACAAGGACAAAACCACAACACCAGTGTTAATCTCAGATTTAGAATTTGAGAAGCAGTTCTGTAGTTTATACACAAATACCATATTTTATAGGTTTCAACATGAGGTCCGACAGTCTCTGAATTTGACTTGTGTTTTTAAACTGGAACTAGAAAACTCTACAAAGGTTTATGAGGTTGAAGATATTTTAGGAAATATATTTGAGGTACAGTACAAGGAGCAGTTGAAGGAAGTTTTTTGTATCTGCAAAAAATTTGAGGCCTCTGGTATTGTTTGCGCTCACTCGATCATGGTTTTGAAGCATGAGAAACAATTGTATGTTAATGATAAGTACATACTTGATCGATGGAGGAAGGACAAGATTCGGTTTGATTTGATTCCTGCTGTGTGTCCTGATGGTAGCAGGGTTGAAATTAATAGGTAACAATTCAATTTTTGAAGGATTCACTTACTATTTTTACAGTATTGCTTGATGTTGTTTTTTATTCTTATGTGAAATCATTTTTTCGGCCTATATTATTTTTGTAGGAGGTATGATTTGACAAGGAAGATGAATCCAATAATTGAAGATTTCCTTAACTTTGGTTGTGTTAGTGATGACAAGGAAAATAAAGTTCTTAACGGGTTAGAAGATCTTCTAAACAAACTAAAAGGTTAACTTTCTGAATATTGCAAAACAATTTTTTTTTTGTGGTTTTGGTATTGTACTTCTTGATTATGTTCCTTATTTCATTTTTTCCTTGATTCAGGAGATGTTGTTTCTGGATCTTTAGTTGAACAAGTTGTAGATGGTACAAGTGCAAATGATAATGGAGGATCTGGAGGAAGGGCTTATAGAGGAAGGGCAAGTGGTGCATCAAGAGAAGAAGTACACGATGTTTCAACAGTCCCCAGAAAACGAGCCAGAGGTAGAGGGAAAGGTATTGCAACGAACTTTTGAAAGTATTTGTAGAAGTAATTTACAGAATTCATAGAAGTAATTTACAGGATTCATATCACTATAATTATTTTACAGTATTTGTAGAAGTAATTTACAGGATTCATAGAAGTAATTTACAGGATTCATAGAAGTAATTTACAGGATTCATATCACTATAATTTTTTTGACAGGCCAGCCTGTAATTGGTGAAACAAATGGTGATGTGACTTCAACTGTCACAACTACAGGAAGAGGTTATAATTTTATTATTTTGTATAGTTTTTTGGCATGTTTATACAGTATTGATTGTAAGATTTTATTGTATTTGTTGAAGTAATTTACTGGATAATCATAACAATTTATTACTTGGCATTCTACAGTGCTAATAAATGTTTTAAAGTATTGACTAGTCATTTTTACAGTATCTGTGCCAGTAATTTACATGATTGCAACTTTTGTAAATTTTTTTAACAGGCCAACCAGTGACTGGTGAAACAAATGGTGACACGATTATTGGTTATCCAATTACTCATGATTGGGATGCACTCATCGCTAGACTTGGTAGAAATGAACCTGTAATTCATGAAAGAAATGGGGAGTCAATGCCTGGTTCTATTGTCAGAGGTATTTATTAAGTTATTTTCTGAAAGATTTTACCTTACTAGTTTCTTATATTTATAGTATTTATTAATACAGGTGATGAAATTCTTATGCAATCCTCTTCAAGTCATCACCAAGAATTGAATGCCACTGCCAATGAAGTGTTAAATTCTGCACCATCGATAAATATATTACCACCGCAGAAATCAAAAAGGAAGGGACGACCACCGAAACATGCTTATAAGAACCCGATGGATGTAAATGTGAAGAAGAATGGCACGCGATAAGTAGTATGGAATAAATAATTTTGTGAAGATATAAAGGAGTAATATAATGAAAAAAAAATTGTTTCTAATTTTTTTTTTTTTCAGTGACCTTGCTTGTAAATACAATTTTTTTTATGTTAGTAGAATCTGCTATGCTATTTTATTACATGATGTATAAATCAGGTGCGTAGGTTATGTACATTACTTTACAGGACATGTTTAACAGTTTTACGGGATATAGCTATTATTTTACAGGATATAAATAGTTGAAGATTTGTATATATTGGTAACATTGTCATGTTCTTTTTGAATGAATGAATCTGCTATGCTCTTTTTGTGTACATGTTTAACAGTTTTACAGTGTTCTTTTTGAATGAATTTGGATACAGTTGTGTAAACAGTTAATTCAAAATAGTAATTGAAGTCATAATATAAACAGTTGGAATTACTTTTTTAAAGTCTTTTATGAATTGTTTTATAGTATATGATATACACAATTATATTGATTTTATGAAAAAATTGTTATTATACAATAATTATACAATTTGTTGATTAACAGTGTTGCATGTACAAAATTACAATTAACAGTGTTCATTATTGTCAAAAATAAATTAATTCACATTTCATTGTTAAAAGTAAAATTATTCATAATATAAATAGGTGGAATTAATAAATTGGATTTATAACTTTTATACAATTAAATTACGAGATTATTCGATTAATTTACAGTGTTCTTTTTGAATGAATTTGTATACAGTTGTCTAAAGTTTAGTTTGAAATGGAGAAGATAAGTTGTGTGGACCCCAAATTATAAAAATTTAAACACCAAATGCTATACTTTGCGCCATTTCATTCGCACCATTTCATATGATCTAACTATATAAGTATCTCCTAATGATAAGTCGTGCCGTTTCATTCGCACCATTTGCACCCGACTGCTGTCCGACTAAACCCCTAAACCCTACTCACTCTCTCACTCCATCAGTCGACTAAACCGCTGAACCCTGCTCTCTCACTCTCTCACTCCACCATTTCCGACTAAACCCTGCTCTCTCTCCTGCTCTCTCTCCGACTTAAGCATCGCACCGTCGCACTCCACCATTTCTCTCTCAGTCAGCGAGATCGCACCATCGCACGAGTAAGCCTACTCTCTCTCAGTCGACTGATCGCACCATCGTCGTTTCATACTCTCTCTCCGACTTAACCCTATTCTTTCTCAGTCACCGATCGATTTTCTTTCAATCGGTGTTTGTTCTCCGACTAAAGCCGTTGCTCTGAGTCACCGATTGCACTATCTGTCTTTGTTCTCAACTAAACCCCTCTCTCTCAGTCAGCTATCTTTGTTCTCGATTGAAGGAAATGAAGAAAAGTACTAAAGGTAATGCATATTCTTTTTATTTTATTCAGATTGTGAGATCTTTTATTTGTTGATCTAATTTTTTTGATGTAAATTTCTTTGTCAGATGCATCGGAAAAAGGATGTGCAAGTCAGCAGTCTAACTCTTCCCAAGGTTAGGGTTATTCTTTTTATTTTCATCAGATCTGTAATATTTTTGCTTTTTATTGTTGTTATTTTTACAGTATGTAGTATTTCACAGTATTTTACATATTTGACAGTATTTCACAGTATTTTACAGACTTCATCAGTAATTTTACAGTATTCACAGGATTCTTTTACAGTATTTGTTTCATTCATATCATTCATCATTAATTCTGTATTTTACATTATTCACAACTAATTTCACAGTATTGACAACTAATTTCACAGTATTGACATACAATTTTACAGTATTGATAAGTATTTCACAGTATTTTACATATTTGACAGTATTTTACAGACTTAATCAGTAATTTGACAGTATTCACACGATTCTTTTACAGTATTTGTTTCATTCATATCATTAATCATTAATTCTGTATTTTACATTATTCACAACTAATTTCACAGTATTGACATACAATTTTACAGTATTCATAAGTATTTCATAATATTTTACATATTTGACAGTATTTCACAGTATTTTACAGACTTCATCAGTAATTTGACAGTATTCACACGATTCTTTTACAGTATTTGTTTCATTCATATCATTCATCATTAATTCTGTATTTCACAGTATTAACTGAGTTCTTTTACAGTATTAACTAAGTTCTTTTACAGTATTAACTGAGTTCTTTTACACTATTGTTTGATTCATCATTATTCATTAATTTCAGTATTTTACATACTTCATAAGTAATTTCACAGTATTGACCTACAATTTTACAGTATTCACACTATTGTTTTACAGTATTTGTTTCATTCATCATTCATTAGTCATTTCAGTATTTTACAGTATTCATAAGTAATTTTGCAGTGTTGACATACAATTTTACAATATTCATAAGTAATTTTACAGGATTGACAGAGAATTTTACTTTGTTTTGCAGCCACTGGAAGAAAGAAGTTGGATAGGTATGGCATAGTCACCAACAAGTGTGTTGTTGACCTTGCCATGACATTTATCCACACTAAAAATTTTCATAAACTCAATGTGGAACATCGCAAACTCCTGTTTTCCACACCCTTCCTCCATCTTTTTGTCATACCCAAGAAAATGCAAGTGTCAAATGCTGTATTACAAAGCATTTTAACCCGATACGACCATGCACAAGGTCATTTTCTTTTTAGAACCAGAAAAGTGCATTTCACGTCTGGAGCAGTGAGTCATTTCATGTGCTTGCCTTCGAGAGGCGACGTTGTGGACCTCAGTCAGACAAGGTCTTCAACGTCAGCTCTTCGTGAAAAATACTTCCCGAAGAAATCACAAATCAGGAGGCAAGAGCTTGAAAAAGTAATTGAGGAACTTGTAAACAATGAGAAATCAGACCCAAGAGATTTGGTATCTCTGTTGGTGCTGTATTTGTTTACAACGATTTTGTTCCCAAACACGGCTGGGAGTGTCCCATTACATCTCTTCAGGTACGCAACATCTTCAAATATATTATCTAAAAGTCCAGTATTTATCTAGCAAGTTTATAGTATGTATGCAGTTTATTACAGGATATGAATCAGGTGTGAATGTTATGTACATTACTTTACAGGATATATTTGACAATTTTACAGAATATATGCAAAAGTTTACAGGATATATTAATTGTTTTTATTTTATTGTTTTTATAATTAATTCAAATATATTACACCATATGTCATTCAGGTACGCACAGCGTCTTGAAGATTTGAAAAAGTACAATTGGGGAGCAGCTGTTTACAACTTGTTGCATACGCACCTTGCCAATGCTGCTATGTGGTGCAAACTCCAAGAAGAGGGTGACACTGATATGACAGAGGAGGAAGGTGCAAGCCAGAAGGAGATGACAGAGACGAAGGAAACTGGCTATCTGCCGGGCTGTACTCTTGCCCTCATTGTAAGAAATGCATTAAACTATTCCACGATTAGGTGTTGATTAGCATTAAACCATTATGTAATATACTTAACAGTTTTGTAGGATATATGAGTTATTTTACAGGATTCATAATATAGTTTTATAAGATTTGTGAGTTATTTTACTGGATTCATGTCTTATTGTTATAAGATGTGTTAGGTATTTTACAGGATTCATGTGTTAGTTTTATAAGATGTATGAGTTATTTTACAGGATTAGGACTATTACATAATATACTTATATAAGATGTGTGAGTTATTTTACAGGATTCATGCTTTATTTTTATAAGATGTATGCGTTATTTTGAAGGATTCATACCATGATTATATAAGATGTATGAGTTATTTTACAGGATTCATGCTGTAGTTTTTTAAGATGTATGAGTTGTGAGTGTTTTCTTTAACTTTTTTTCTTTTTATTTAGGTGTGGTTTTACGAACAGACTTCGTTAGAAAAAATGAGGACTTCCACATGACGCATTCCATGATATTTGGACTGGTACGAGGGCTTATCGAGTAAAGTAAAGAGGCCACATTTTGAGAGGCAGTTGTTTCACATATCACAAGCGAATATAAAAGAAGATCCAGTACCATATTTTGTTGCGGAGGAACAATTAAGGGAGAAAGGTTTTATCGCTGCGAATTTCTTGGAATATGTTTGTGATGCTCAGAAGTTGCAAAGTGTTTTGAATACCCCGACTTATGATATGCTGGCAGAATTCACTCCGGTTCTGATGAAATTTGGGGTTGTCCCGTGCTCCTTTTTGAGAGATCAATTCAGAGATCTGAATCCAAAAATTGTTTATGTTGTCCCAAGTTTTCCCAAACTTGAAGATATCGAACCAGAAATTATGGAAAAGATCATACAAGAAAGTGATGAAATAGTGCTGAAGTATTCTGCAAAGAAGCTTGCAGAGAAGAATATATTCGACGATCAATGTAAGTTTTACTTTATGTACTGCCTATATTTATAGGATTCACTTTGTTATTATACAGTATACATATTGATTTTAAAGTTATAATTAATCTCGATATTTAAATGTTTGTTTTGTTTATTCTACAGCTAAAAGGAAGAAGTTGGATTTTAGTAGTACTCCCTCAGGTGAAAAGCGATCCAAGAGAAGCCATGATACAAGTCAACCATCATTTAGCTTGGGAATTGGACTTACACAGTCCCAAAGTACGCCAGAGGTTGAGGAACCTAAAGATGAATCTGACAATGAGGAGAATTTGGGGAAAACTGACAAAGATGAAGATGCTGCAATTGTACGAGATGATGATAGTGAAGATGACGAGGAGACTGAAACAGATGAAGAGATGAAAGAGCAAGAAGGAGATACTGACAAGGAGAAAGAGACCGAAGGAGATGAAGATATGAAAGAGCAAGAGGGAGATAGTGACAAGGAGGAAGAGACCAAAGGAGATGATGAGAAGAAAGTGCAAGAGGAGACCGAACCAGATGATGCAACGAAAGAAGATGGCCCAACTGAGAAGGTTTTTATTATGTTATTTTATTTTATTAACCTAGAAGTTCTACATTATTTATACTTTTGTTTTACATTATTTAACTTTGTGAAGTACAGTATTCATATAGTAATTTTACAGTATTCCGTTTTTTACCCAACCTGATCCGTTCGACTAATTAACTGTAAGTAACTAATTAACTGTCTCGGTCCAGTAGAATCCAGTAGTGTACGGGTTGGAAGAAATAGAAGCAGAAATTATCCGTCGTGCTAAAATGGGACTAGAGCAACCGGAGCAGGTTTTTATTCTGATTTTTTTTGTATTATTTTTTTGTAGTGTGTTTTAAAGTTGAAACATACTTCTTTTTCCAGTATTCATATATTGTTTTTATAATATTCACAGAGGTGTTTTACAGTATTGAGAGGGTCATTTTATACAATTCGTTTCAGGATGAACTAGAGAGCAAGTTGCATGACATACGAGAAGGAATTGAAGGAGGAGAAGATGAGGTTTTTATTCTGATTTTTCTTTTTATTATTTATTTATATTATGTTTCACAGTTGTAACATAGTTATTTTACCAGTATACAATAAGTTGGTTTATAATATACACAGGCTTTTTTACAGTATTGACATAATGCACAGAGTAGTTTTAAAGTATTTTACAGTATTTTTTTTACATATTTGACAGTATTTCACAGAATTTAACAGACTTCATCAGTAATTTTACAGTATTAACTGAGTTCTTTTACAGTATTGTTTGATTCATCATTATTTCTTAATTTCAGTATTTTGCATACTTCATAAGTAATTTCACAGTATTGATATACAATTTTACAGTATTCACACTATTGTTTTACAGTATTTGTTTCATTCATCATTCATCAGTCATTTCAGTATTTTACAGTATTCATAAGTAAATTTGCAGTGTTGACATTCAATTTTACAGTATTCATAAGTAAAATGTACAATTACATAATAACTGTGATTGTACAGTATCTATGTAGTTATTTTACAATGTTTACTTGTTTTATTTAAATAGGTTGTACGTCAACTTTTTGAAATCCGTGACAGCAAGAGTAGCCAAGAAGTCAATGAGGAAGATGAAGTAACACATCTAGCAACTTTGGTGTTTGAAGATGTTTGCAGAAAATCAGTACTTGAATATAAAGAAGAGCAACTAGTGAAGAAAAGAGAGGAGTGTGAGAAGAACAAAGCAGCAGAAAGTACTGCCGAGGTAGTGGAGCCCAAAAAAGTTATCATGAAAGGGAAAAAACCAGTTGCGTGTAGGAAAGGGAAGGGGAGAAAACCACCTCCAAAAACCAAAAAAAATGTGGGACCCACCTCCCCAAGGGTCATACTACCAACGAACAGAACTGAGAATGAATCACTAGCTCTCTTACAAGATTTTATTGTTGACAAGACATACAAAGTTCCCTTGACTTGGCATTATACTTGGGAAGAGTTTAAATCATTAATTCCTCATATAGAAAACTGCAGACCTGCAAAAGATGTCCCATTCAGTACTGATGTTACCCAGTGGAGTCACGAGAGCAGTTTGTTCTATGATGGAGGTGACACAGCTGCTGAAAAGCCTCCAATGATAAAACGATATGGGTATAAACATCGGGAGAAGCTGTCTATTGAAGTCATCCGAATATTGGATGATTGGTGGGTGGAAGTGAAAAATAAGAGGCTGATAAACAATGAAGAAGCCTTCTGCCACAAACCAGGAAACTTCCATAGCAGAATGTCAGCACTAAAAGAATTGATGAATCCTGAGCTGCTAGTTAGCAGTAAGGTATGATTTGTACAATATTGAACATTATTTACTTTATAGTTTTATAGGATATGCAGCATTTTCAGATTTTATTAAATGTAAATTATTTTACATGATGTACATAGCATTTTTATAGGATACAACTGTTAAATTTATTTTACTGCTTATGATTGATTTTGCAACTCATTGATACTGTCCTGTCAGTAATGCAACACGAGACTCCTGTGAATCACCCATGGTTTTTCATCTCACCTTATCTATCCGTAAGTTATTATGTACTTTTAAAAATTTTATAAGATGTATGATTTATTTAACAGGATTCATACAATATTTTTATAAGATGTATGAGTTATTTTACAAGATTGATCCAATAGTTTTATAAGTTTTATGAGTTTCTTTACAGGATTCATTCAAAAGTTTTATAAGATGTATGAGTTATTTTACAAGATTCATACAATAGTTTTATAAGTGTTTTGAGTTATTTTTATTAGATATATCAGTAATATTTTAATGTTTAATTTTTGTCTATTGCAGATTCTGATGCATATGCACGATGAAAAATCAGCATTACAGTCCCTTCCACAGTTGTTTGGGCCTCAATTTGAGCACATCAAATGGCTGTTCGTTCCTGTTTGCAAGAAAAACCATTGGGTGCTTTTTGCAGTGGATCTTCATAATGTTGAGATGCATTATTACACTTCTCTTAATGTTGAATACATGCAATACCATTGGCACACCATAAGATGGCTTAAAGATTTTCTTAGCTGGAGGACTTGTGAGTATTCTTCAACTATTTAGAGGATTTTTCAGTATTCTTCAACTATTTTTTCATTATTCTGCCATTGATTTAGAGGATTTTATGTTGAAATGCATTAAACTATTAAATAATATACTTACCAGTCTTGTAGGATAAATGAGTTAGTTTACAACATTCATACCATAGTTTTATATGATGTATTAGTTATTTTACAGGATTCCTTAAATAGTTTTATAAGATGTATGAGTTATTTTACAGGATTCATAAAATAGTTTTATAAGATGTATGGGTTATTTTACAGGATTCATAAAATAGTTTTATAAGATGTATGGGTTATTTTACAGGATTCCTACAATAGTTTGATAAGTTGTATGAGTTATTTTACAGGATTTGTACAAAAGTTTGATAAGTTTGATAAGTTGTTTGATAAGTTGTATGAGTTATTTTACAGGATTTTGCCACTGATTTAGAGGATTTTCTGTTGAAATGCATTAAACTATTAAATAATATACTTACCAGTCTTGTAGGATAAATGAGTTAGTTTACAGCATTCATACCATAGTTTTATATGATGTATGGGTTATTTTACAGGATTCCTTAAATAGTTTTATAAGATGTATGAGTTAATTTACAGCATTCATAACATAGTTTTATATGATGTATGAGTTATTTTACAGGATTCATAAAATAGGTTTATAAGATGTATGGGTTATTTTACAGTATTTTACAGTATTGACATAGTTTTATAAGATGTATGGGTTATTCCTTAAATAGTTTGATAAGTTGTATGATAAGTTTGATAAGTTGGTTAAAGTGCTGATAAGTTTGATAAGTTTGATAAGTTTGATAAGTTGTATGATAAGTTTGATAAGTTGGATTCCTACAAAAGTTTGATAAGTTGGTTAAAGTGCTGAAATTGGTTACATGAGTTATTTTACAGGATTCATACAAAAATTTTATAAGATGTATGTGTTATTTTACAGGATTCATTACATACTTCAAGTTATTATAGATGTTAATATTATTTTTTTCTTTCAGGTAACGCTGCATGGAAGGATGTTGGCATTGTTGAGCAGAAGTGCCCACAACAGGCACCAGGATCGATGGATTGTGCAATTTTCTTGCTGCGTTATGTGTATAATCTGATCACTGAGACGCCAATGAACTTTACACAGGTAATTTTATGATGTATATATTTTAGTTTGAAATACCCGTAGGCTTCCATTACATATTTCCTGATATTACATATTATGTAAAGAGGGTAGTGTATTCATAGTATTTTACATACTTCATTTGTAATTTCACATTTTTTGACATACCATTTCACAGTATTAACACAGTTCTTTTACAGTATTGTTTGATTCATCATTATTCATTAATTTCAGTATTTTACTTACTTTATAAGTAATTTCACAGTATTGATATACAATTTTACAGTATTCACAGTGTTATTTTGCAATATTGGTTTCATTCATTGTTCATCATTAATTTCACAGTATTCACATACAATTTTACAGTATTCACAGTGTTGTTTAACAGTATTGCATAAATCTAAATCCCTTGCAAATCTTTTTTTTTGTAGGATGACATTTCCAAGGAACGTGTCGTTCTAGCAATGAAACTCCTGACGCATCCAAATAATTCGCATCAGCGTTTTATGAAATGATTGAACAGCTTTGATTGCTTAAAGTTTAATCCAAATATTGTTTGTATTTGATGTTAGATATAGTTGAAAATATTTGTGAATATAGTTTATTGGTTAAAGTGCTGAAATTGGTTACATTAGTTAAATTGGTTAAATTGCTGAAATGGTACGGTTTATTTTGTGCTGAAATTGGTTAAATTGGTTAAATTGCTGAAATGGTACAGTTTATGATTTTTTTGTCTGTGGTATCATTTTATAGTTTGTATAAGATGTTTTTATAGTTTAATGTGTCAAATTTACAGTATTGAAATCTTGTAGTTAACATCTGTTATATTTATAGTTTGCATCTTCTAATTTTATAGTATTGAAATTTTATTTTACATGATATTCAAAAAAAAAAATTGATGAACAATTGATGAATTGAAAAAAAAAACAATTTAAAAAAAAATTAATTTTAATTTCGAAATAAAAAATTTAATTTTGATGCAAAAAAAATTAATTTTGATTGAAAAAAAATTAATTTTGCATCATTTTCAGTGTACAAATTAACGAGTTTTTAGAAGTTTGTTTTTCAAATCTTCTAGAAGGTTGAAGTACAGTTGGAAGTGGTTTGTGTTAAGTCTTCTAGAAGCTGAAAGTACAGTTGGAAGTACATTTAATTTTCTAGTTCCTAACAGTTTTTAACTAACTTGGTAAAATCTGGGTTGTTGCAATTTTTAACTAGGTATTATGCATGATTTGTTGTTTATTTTACAGTATTCATTATAGTATTTTACAGTATTCGCACAAGTCAAATGACAGTTTTTTTGGGTAAAAACTGGGTACAACTCCTTGGGTACAATTAGTCGGACCCGGCTAGTGTACTACGGCTCAATATAGTACTTTTTAAAATCCTAACGGTCGATCCGAACCGTTCAATGTGATATCCATATGAATATGTACTTGCAAACTAAATTTTATATTTTTTCGAATTTTTTTACTATTTTTTTAGATAGATAGAATTTTCAGTGTTTTATACAAATTCTGGACCATCAAAATTCTACCTATCTAAAAAAATAGTAAAAAAATTCGAAAAAATATAAAATTTAGTTTACAAGTACATATTCATATGGATATCACATTGAACGGTTCGGATCGACCGTTAGGATTTTAAAAAGTACCATATTGAGCCGTAGTACACTAGCCATAGTACACTAGCCGAAGTACCATAGCCTCACTCTATTTTTTTTATGGGAAGAGTAAGACCGAATTAATTTATCAGGATAGATCCGGTGCATCAAATTAGCAAAGCTGACAAGTGATAACCAGAGGTTACTTGACCGGAATTCATATCCTCTGCATTAACTCAAAAGAGAATCTTTTGAGTTAATGAATCTCAACTGTCCGATCTGTTTTAATATTCGTGCGAACTAGATCTGCACTAATATTAAAGAGCCTCCTATGTTATAGACACGAGCCGGATTGGCTCCGTTTAAAATCAAACGGTTAAAATTCATTAACTCAAAAGATTCCCTTTTGAGTTAATGTAGAGGATACGGATCCACTTGACCGTGGATCAAATTAGCAAGCGCTAGGTGTGGGGTTTAATTTACTGGAGGCGTCCAGTAAATGGACAAGCCATCCACCTACCCCAGTTTGTACTAAATGAATTCCAAACTACCAAAAAAAATTATGTACATATGCATTACTTGTATAAAGATGGATTTCAACAGTTTGGATTCGTATTTTGAAAACAATCTAATAAATTTTTGGAGTTTGATCACCAACTCCTAGGGGTGCAAACAGGTTGAATATTATTCGTCCGTATCCGTATTGTATTCAAAAATTAGATGCGGATATCCAATATCCGAATATTCCTGCAGATACAGATACGGATATGGTTTTGAATTTTAATTATCCATATCCTAATAGTAGATATATACCATATAGTTTAATATATATTATAAAATATTTATGTATATATCTACGGATATCTGATATCCAATCTGTATCTGTCTAATATCCGATTCGTATCCGTATCTGATAAATAAAAACGGATACGAATATAGTTTTACCATTATCCAATCCGTTTGCACACCTACCAACTCCTTCTAGTGAAAACGTCACACTCTAACCTTGCTTTCATTTAATAATTAATAGTCAAAGAAAGAGAATAATAACGTTGTTTAAGGGCTAGAGAATGACCACATTGAGATTTTTGGGAGTGTGCGTTTATGCACATATACGGCACACAGTGAGAGATGCTGCATCTCAATTTTTTTTTAAAATAGAAAAGAATCAAGCAAGTGCAACCAACACGCTATCTGCTACGGTGGATGGGGACATATATATTGGGTGCATTGCTTTGCTGCTTGTTTCATTTAATATTGAGTGGAACCCACTACCGTAATAGTGCTATGGTGAAATTTATTTTTAGAAATCCAACACATTGGGGAGCTTGTTTCGTTTAATTGAGTTTATTTCTATTTAAAAAAATAACACTAGTTAGTGAAGGCTCGAATCTTGAATTTTTTAATGTTTAAGATAAACAACGCATATGTGATTGCTGTTTCCAAATTATTCCATTCTTATGGAGTGATTTATATATGCTAATTAACTAATCATGAAAGAAAACACAGTGTTCATATTGAAAATTTATCAATTTGGTGCTTATTTTAGTTAAATTCAGTGCCTTTTTAGCTACTAATAACTATGCAAGATATGAGCTTCTTTTAATTAGCTTATGTATATGACCAATATGCATTCAGTTTCTGCGTTCTGACCAGCAAATTAATCAGGTCCTGCACTAATTGACAATTTTTGACTATTTTGCTAATTGACAATGTAGGAAGAGAAATTTTATATATATACAGAGGAGGGATCCAATTACACTCTTTTTTTGACACATCATAACACCGTTTTTTTTATAGGTCAATTTTGCGATTTCAAAATTCAAACAGTCGATCCGAACCGTTCAACATGATCACCATATTAAAATGTGCTTGGAGATCAAATTTTACATTTTTTTTTGAATTTTTTTACTATTTATTAAAATGGTTACAAAATCATTATTTTTCAATGTTATGAAAGCAACGATTTTGTAACCATCTTAATAAATAGTAAAAAAATTCAAAAAAATGTAAAAGTTGATCTCCATGCACATTTTAATATATCCATCATGTTAAAATCTGCTTGGAGACCAAATTTTACATTTTTTTGAATTTTTTTACTATTTATTAAGCCACTTTGAAATTGCTGATCACATGGTCCAGAATTTGGTTGCACTGTTTTTACTGTTCACCCGGATCAGTAATTTTCAAAGTGGCTTAATAAATTGTAAAAAAATTCAAAAAATGTAAAATTTGGTCTCCAAGCAGATTTTAATATAGATTGAACATCTAACGGTTTGGATCGACCATTTAGACTTTGAAAATCCGAAAACGACTTGGTTGCACGAGGGCCTTGGTGCAAAGTTTTGATATTAGCCACTCAATATATATATATAGAATGGCTAATATACAAACGTTTGTTCTTGGACTCAGGAACAAACAGTTCGGTTCTCTGATTTTCAAAGTTCAAACAGTCGATCCAAACCGTTAGATATTTAATCTATATTAAAATGTGCTTGGAGACCAAATTTTACATTTTTTTTGAATTTTTTTACTATTTATTAAGCTGGTTTGAAGGTCGTTGTTTTTCAATGGTGTAGAATTTTAATAAAATCAGCGATTTTCAAACCATCTTAATAAATAGTAAAAAAATTCTAAAAAATGTAAAATTTGGTCTCCAAGCAGATTTTAATATAGATTAAATATCTAACGGTTTGGATCGACTGTTTGAACTTTGAAAATCAGAGAACCGAACTGTTTGTTCCTGAGTCCAGGTGTGTATATATATATATATATATGAGATGGGCTATGGTGCATTGCAATGCATAGGCACCCTTGTGCATTGGACCATAAATCACCGATTCAAAGTCCAAATGGCCGATCCAAACCGTTCATCTTGTTCTCCATATTAATATGTACTTGGAGACCAAATTTTACATTTTTTGGAATTTTTTTACTATTTATTAAGCCACTTTGAAAATCGCCGATCTGGTGGTCCAGAAATTTTTACTGTTTTTTACTGTTCATCCGGATTTTCAGATTTTCAATAAATCTAAAAAAATAGTAAAAAAAATCCAAAAAATGTAAAATTTGGTCTCCAAGCACATATTAATATGGAGAACAAGATGAACGGATTGGATCGGTCATTTGGACTTTGAATGGGTGATTTATGGTCCAATGCACAAGGGTGCCTATGCATTGCAATGCACCATAGCCCATCTCATATATATATATATATATATATATATATATATATATATATATATATATATATATATAGAGAATGGCTAAGCTCAAAACGTTTGTTCCTGGGCTCAGGAACAAACGGGTCGGTTCTCCAATTTCCGAAGTTCAAACAACAAATCCAAACCGTTAGATGTTCAATTTATATTAAAATGTGCTTGGAGACCAAATTTTACATTTTTTGGAATTTTTTTACTATTTATTAAGCTGGTTTGAAAATCGCTGTTTTTATTAAAATTCTGCGCCATTAGAAAACAGCGATTTTCAAACCAGCTTAATAAATAGTAAAAAAATTCCAAAAAATGTAAAATTTGGTCTCCAAGCACATTTTAATATAGATTGAACATCTAACGGTTTGGATTTGTTGTTTGAACTTCAGAAATTGGAGAACCGACCCGTTTGTTCCTGAGCCCAGGAACAAACGTTTTGAGCTTAGCCATTCTCTATATATATATATATATATATATATATATATATATATATATATTATAGTGAGTGGCTAATATCAAAACGTTTACACCAAGGCCCTCGTGCAACCAAGTCGTTTTCGGATTTTCAAAGTCCAAACGGTCGATCCAAACCGTTAGATGTTCAATCTATATTAAAATCTGCTTGGAGACCAAATTTTACATTTTTTGGAATTTTTTTACTATTTATTAAGCCACTTTGAAAGTTGCTGATCACACGGTCCAGAATTTTATTGCACTGTTTTTACTGTTCACCCGAATCAGCAACTTTCAAAGTGGCTTAATAAATAGCAAAAAAATTCCAAAAAATGTGAAATTTGGTCTCCAAGCACATTTTAATATGGATTAAATATCTAACGGTTTGGATCGACCGTTTGGACTTTGCAAATAGGAGAACCAAAACGTTTGCACCAAGGGCTTGGTGCAAACGTTATGAGCTTAGCCACTCTCATATATATATATATATTTCAATTTTTTAGGACAAGGCATGACGCATTGACTGATTGACCCCAAAGTGCCGGGTCAAAGTACTACTGGTTCTTTAATAATTAATGTAGTGATCGGTTTAATGTAACTATCATGTGTAGCACGAAAAGAAAAGTCATATTTTTAAATATTTTAGGAGGGACTAATGTCTCTGACAAAAAAAAAACATTTAAGAAAAAACCGATTGCATGCATGTAATTAATTAATGTTCTCTGTGTGTGTGTATATATATATAATTTCAGTTCAATGAATCCTGTGTCATATGTGGAAATGTAAAGAAGCTAGCTATATATTAGCTAAGTATTGATTTAACTTTGCTTACTGTGCTCATTGCTTATAGAATATTTTCAATTTCTAGTTGTTATTGTAGCTTAATTTGTTCCATGTACGTAAATTCTTAAAGGATTTCTATATAAAAGAAATTAAAAAGGATTCTTTTACGTTAGTTTGCAATTATAGCCGTTTCCTTTGTGTCCTTCTCCGTAAATTAACTTCACCTCTCCACCTCCAAGATCCTCTCATGAAAGCAGTAAGAAGTGAATACACATGATCTCTCTTTCTTTTCCAAATAAATAATTAGCATATTTTATATATACTGCTTATGTCATATGTATAGTAGTAGGGATGTAAATTTGAGTATTGTAGTGACTTGAATCAATTGAAACATTGACCGAATATTGTCATTTCTAACAAGCACATACAAAAAATTATATAGATCATATCTTATGGTTTATATAACATTTGAGTTTTACATTTTTAAGTTATTAAAATTTTATAAATTAGAAGCATAATAAAAGAATCAAAAGTGGAGGTATATCTTATGGTTTTATATAATATTTGAGTTTTAGATATGTAAGTTATTAAAATTTATAAATTAGAAGCATAATAAAAGCATCAAAAGTGGAGGTATTTGAACCCTCCTCCTAAAAATGAGAAACTAAAATTTGTAAGTATGACATGATTGAATATGTCCCTGGTAAAACAATTATTGCTCGGACCTCCTTCATTAATCCAATTGTATTTAAAACAATCAAAGCCATACCAACAACCAGGTGCCTTTTGCAGTTTGCTAAATCAGCAAGGCACAATAGAACGCCATGTAAGAGTTACATTTTATAAAATTTTCTATATTTTCCTACATTCAATAGGATAGTTTAGTTAATGAATTGAGATTATTTTCTTTAGGATCTGATCGCCTATATAAGGCCTATGTTGAAGATTGGATATGCAAGTTTTGGGAACAATTAGCAAATCTAATGTAATTTGCAATTACAACTATCAATAATTTGCATTTCCAACCTACTAGTAATTCATATTCAAGTTATTGTGTAACAAGTGGTAGAAATCAATTTCTTCTCGGTTATTGGCAACCGAGTTCTATTAGGCATTACATCAAACACCTAAAGTGCAAATGCCAAGGTGCAGAACCAGTGGTGTTAAAAGGCTCTCAGGCAATTGATGCAACTCTTCAAGAAAACAGCTAGAAAGTAAAAAAAACAGCAGGAAAACCACAGCTCCAAACAACAAGTAGCGTTTTTCATAGCTAGAAAGTAGGATTATACCAAAAAGCACAAGTTTTCTTTGCAACAATCTAACTTAAAAGTAAAAAAAAAAAAAAGAATAATAGCTAAAGACAGAGCATCCAATCACCGATTTATCAAACTAAAACAGTTTCCAAACTTGTCATACGATTTGAAGGATGATCGACAAACTTAGAGGGTTACAATTTTTCCTATGGTCTTTACAAGCACACCCATAGTCTTGACCACCATTTCTTCGGTCTCCTTTTTAACCCTTGTCTCCACAAACCTTATCTCCACTATCTCAAGGAATTCACGTGCAAATGAATTTTTTTTCCGGTAATGCTTCTTGCACAACGACTTCACTCTCTGGTGGTGGACAATAAAAGTTAGTAAGGTAGTTGACAACAATATATCTTAATAAAAGTCTAATGATAGTTTATAATAAGAAGTTAGTATGACAGTAAGATAGTTGTCACAACACTTGTGCATTTTGTGCAAACAAGCCATCAATCATTGGATTGCATCCTCAATATTTAAATTCTCGATATTAAAAGATGTATACATCTAAGTCCATTATTTTGAACAAATCAGCCTCTGCAAAACCATACTCGCATGTATGGTGAAATATTAACTGTACGTGCATATTAATGTCCGACTCTTGAGTCTTAAGTGATGATGTACTAAAGGCATCCCTCTCATTTTCAAAATGTTGGTGCCCAATATAATAAGTAAGCTCCGAAGACAAAATCAGAAAAAGAAAAGAAACAAATACGAGACTCGTACTGGAAAGATGCTACCTCATCAACTACACAATATTATGATCAGTACTGAAATACCAGCATCTTGACTTCTACCCCTCCTTTCCCCAGCACACAGACAGAGAGAGAGGGAGAGAGATTACATGACCAAAGTTCAAGACAAGCTTCTTTAAATTGGGTGAATGCTGGAGAAAGCAAACCACTAAATTCCAATCATATCTCGTCTCCAATTCTCCTAGTTCCAAGCTCTTCAAGTTATTCAATATCAGACAGTTTGGAATATCTTTGTTGAGTAATTTCTACAAATAAGAAAAGAATGTCAAACAAGATGTAATACCACTATTTCACACCTCTGTGATGCACTGAAAATTAAGCATACCAGGTTATAGCGAGAAGTTGCATAGAGTCTCAGACTTGTAACATTTGGAAGGCCGCCAAGAAGATTCAGTTGATCATAAGAAGAGAATTTATCAAGGTCTGCTGTGACTAGAGATGATGCGTTCTTCAATGTAAATAATGTTGTATGAAGAGAACATTCCTTAATAGTCAATTTCTTCAGCACATTGGAGTTAATCTCTTTAAACATCAACCGACAATGTGTCAGGGCCAATTCTTCAAGGACAGGGCACCCCAATAAAAACATTTTTATCAAATCATCATCGATGAAGGTAAGACCAATCTCCATTTTTTGAAGAGAAGGGAGGTTTATAGATTTAGGTTTGCTTTCAAATAAACTATATCGAGCTAACAATGACATCTCCTTTACTGACCCACAATTGAGAATTGAATCAGGCAACTTGATGATCAAGTTCCTCTCGAAGTAAATATAGATTAACCGAGGCATGCAAGCAATTGCGTGACTAATGCATTCTTCAACAATACCATGATCGCTTGTAGTTAGATAATAATTCCACCTCAGTTTGAATTTATCCAGGGGTGAGAAACCTCTACGGTTTAGTACACCATGAATGAACCGCAGAACTCTATTCTCACTGTCATACCCAAAATTATGGCTGTTAAAGTCGAGGGTATCCGTAGAAGTCCAAAGATCTGTCCATCTTTTGGATAATATGCACGTGCGCACTGCCTCTTCGGTTGTCAGCAAGGAGAGTATTTGTGTTAGAAGTGGGTCGGGCATATCACTTATTCTGTCGATGGCAAGATCTCTACCATCCATCTTTCACCCTTCAATAAGGCAGTTCGTCAAACACGATCTCTGTGTTGAAATGCAAGAAAAGAACAAACCAGCTATAAGTTATCTCAAATGTAGAACAAGAAAAATGAACAATGATATACCTCAGCTCAAATCACCCACAGGTCAGAATGCAAAATTATAATCAGCACTGCATATGGATTTCTAAGACCTTGATTAAACTTTTTCTTCAATTTTTCTTTCAAATTCGTGAAGAAATAGCTCAATTGCACACTTCACGTCTAGAAATGCCATAGTGGCCTCAATCAGTATTTATTGGTAAAATTCTAACAAATCAGCTCTATTTTCTTTCTTCTCCCAACATTTAGAAGATTATCACTTTCAATTTAGTTTTTACAAAAACCAATAAGCCAAATTAACCTCAATTTTACAATTAGTCACCTTACATGCCACCGTAGGCATATTAAGAGCAAAAAAGAAAGCTAACTAAAATGCATGTCATGAAGTTGTTATTAATAATTTCCGATTTGCAAAGTACATATTCAGTAATTATTGCTTGAGTCCAGTTGGTGTAAATCAATCAAAATAAAATGATTACAGAACTGCACAATAGTATTGAGCAATGAGAACTATGAATAATTAATTTAATTACTTGTATGAACCTGACAAATTAGGAATATAATTAATAAATTATTTTGTATGAGAAGAAAAAAAGAAATAGCAAATTAATTTGAAACAACAAAAAGTAGTCTAAACTGTTTCAAGTTCCTTTACTAAATGGGGCTTAATAGACAACTAATTTAACAGAAAAAATGAAGAAAGAAAGATTGCCAAACCCTAACAACCTAACAATCGGAAGTGTACGAAGGCAAGGCCTATGAAGAAGAAGAAATTAAGACCAAGTAAAGGTGCTACGTCTTAGAGCAACGCTGGAAAATGAGGGGAAGGTAAATCACCTTGAGGACACGTTGGCACAACGACACCTTGAGGACACGTGGCTCACGTGGAAGGAACCCACGCGAGCAGGTGAGAAACCCACGCGCCACAGGGGCTACGGTCAAAGCCGTACCGCTCAGATGGAACAGCGGCAGTTCGAACCACGATCGCGCGGGAGAGAGAAAAGGGGACCCTGATCCCCTCCAATTCGCGCAAAGAGAAAAAGGGCAAGTGGCGGCTCAAAGAAGAAGAAGGCCCCAGCGGAAGGGAGAAAGAAAAGGGAGAGGGAGAGAAATAAATAGTGCCGCTTTAAGATTCGTGCCAGATCAATCCAATGGACAGTTTAATTCCAGAATGTAGAGGTGCTAGATTAATTAATCCACGTTTATATTTACGATAGTTTTATTAATTCATTAATTATCCAATTTAATTAATTCGATAATGGTAACCCAAATTAAAATACGTACTCGATAAATTAATTCTACAATTTATAACAATTTCCTATTCGTTTAATTAATTAACATTTATTTTTCTTATTAGAAATTCTTATTTGTTAGATTAAATCTAGAATTTGTTTTAAAATTACAAATTAGTTTAAAAATTAATTTATATAGCTAATTTATTAAATTTTAAAATTTTAATTAGTTATTATTCAAATTAATTAGTTTTAAAATGTACGGATTATAACCATTTACATTATCAATTATTCATCTTTTGCATTTGTATTAATAGAACAAACGAATCAAAGATATATAATAGCAAGCTTTCTTTTGAAACCAAGCAAGAATTAATAGCAAGCTTTCTTATTAATTTGTATTCCTTTTGCTTAATAAAAAAACATGGGTGTTGCAATGACTTGAGTCGCATGCCGTGCCGTGTCAAGACTTAGTTAAGTGTTCACATGTTATGTCTTGTTGTGATTAAAATCAATAAAAAAAAAAAGTCACAGCACGCAAATGGTCACGGCATGATAGTTTAATTAAAAAAATCAAGAAAAATTAAAAATAAGGAAAAATGGTAAAAATAATTGTAATATAAAAAATATAGTAAAAAAATATTTGTTTAATAAAATATTAAATTTATTGTTTGAAATTTGAATTGTTAAATAAAATCAATAAAGTTGCGCTTTTTATATTTGTTTTTTTTATTTTTAATTCTTACTTGATGATTAATTATGAGAAAAAAGGTACCACCTGTTTAATCAAATCATGCATAACTTTCCTTAACTAAGGGATATAACTGTAAAGATTAATCAAATCATAGAACTTAATTAATTGTTTAGAATAAAGTAAACCTCCATCGGATCCTTGATTAAATCTATCATGCATAACTTCATTTCCTTATCTGATATCTTGTCTTACTTCTAAAAATAGTTAAAAGGATTCTTTTACATTAGTTTGCAAATATAGCTGTCTCCCTTTGTGTCCTTTCCGTTAATTAACAAATTACATAAACTTAACCTTGTTTATTTTTACATTATGCGTGTATCTAAATATAAATATAGTACAAAAAAGGTAAATTAAGCCTTAAGACACATGGACGTTACACTTCAAATTTTTAAAATTGAAATGCAAAATTAAGTCAGTTGGTTGATTCTATTTTCTCCTCATTTCCGAACCCATAGTGGTAGCTATAAATATACCACGTTACGTACTTCTCTCTGATTCTCTACTCCATCAAAAAAACCAAGAAAGAATACAAGAATCCATGGAATCTGTTTTGCGCTCTTGCACTTGCACCCGCACACCGCCGGTTGAGGTGCGGTCTGTCTGGGCATCCAACCTCGACCGGGAATTCCGCATGATTAGAGAGGCAATTAAAGGGAAGTATCATCGGGTGGCATTCGACACAGAATTTAAGCTAGCTACTGACAAGAAACATGTGGTCAACGTGCACCCACGTTTCGCATCTCCTGACGAGAGATATCGTACAATAAAAGCAAGCACAGATCACGGCAGTATCAGGCAGCTAGGTTTGACACTATCGGCTGACGATGATTCAGTTCTTATCTGGGAGTTTAATTTTGGGAAGTTCCATTTCCCAGCAGAGATAGAAGAGGGGCGAAACGACTGCATTAACTCATACTTCTTCTCTCATCTTCTTCTCTCATCTGGCCTATTGAACAACCCGACGATGACATGGATTCTGTTCCATGGAGCGTATGACGTTGCCTATTTCGTCAAATTGGCCACCTTTTGGAGCCCTTTGCCTGATACGCTGGTTGAGTTTGAACTCCTTGTCAAGAATTTCCTGGGTGCTAATATATTTGACATCAAGCACATGACGAAATTCACAAATAACCTCTATGGTGGCTTGAAGGAAGTATCGACGGCACTGTGTGTCAAGAGAGCTGTGGGGCTGGCTCACCAGGCTGGGTCTGACAGCCTTCTCACATGGCATACCTATAAGAAATTAAAAAAAGTCTGTTTCCCGCACAACAGCGGCATTAGACATGCCGGTGTCCTTTATGGGATTCATAGCATTTGATCAACCTTCGGTTGATATGGTGGGAGCATAGGGGCAGTTTGCAAGGGGAAATGAGAAGTTTGTGGGATACGGTTAGGTTGTGGGAGCATGGAGAATGGAGTCTGTGTCGAGAGAGAAATAGCAGGCACTTTACCAATCGCATGAGAACAGTAAACATTATGATCAATGACTGCGCACGTGATGTGCATCTCTGGATTAAATCTTGCTAGCTAATCTTTAGGGTTTTTCATTTGTGAATTTGAGAGATTGGAGCTGCTGGTATCTGATCCTGGTACCATTCCAAGTTGCTGGTACCTCATACTGTATCATGATCCTGGTACAAATTTAGAGTTTCTGGTTCCTTAATCCCGGTACCACTCTGAGATTGGTAATGCTGCTGGTACCAGTCAGAGTTGGAGCTGCTCACACTACTGGTACCAATCCGAGCTTGGACCCGTTGGAGCTGTTGGTACACCCAGCATGAGGAACCCAGAAGTGAGATGTGGAAACATAATTCTAATAGATGGATTAGGATAATTATGCATCTGTTTTTTTGTGGCTCAAACCTAATGGCAAAATTCATATATGCATCTGTTTTTTAGACTATTTACTGCTTTTTAAGCAATTTGAACAGTGTCAGCAACTGTTGAGGGCATAGTAGTCTTTTTTAACAATTCGGATATCTTTGTTGTTGCTGATTACAAGCATGAATTTTTGGAATTTTTGGACTGGTACAATAGAGATGATGTTGCATTTCTGTGAATTTCAGAAACAGTAGGGTTTATTGTGTAAATTTCACAATACCCTTCTGTTAGAACTTTACATACATCATACATCATGGAACTCAAAATTATTAATGAATGTTCATGATTGTAGCAATTTGACTTGAATTGGCAAACTGTTTTGTTTTAGTGCTCCAAGCTGGCAAGGTCTTGGGTCAGAATATATCTTCGCATAATCTAATTTGCAATCATACAAGACTATAGATTCGTCATGACTCTATGTGATTATGAGCATAAACGTAGCCTAGAAGAAGGAAATGATAATACAAGCTTTTTCTTTTTCTGGAGCTTAAGCATAGTTGGGCCATAATTTTCAGCTCAAACTATTTACACACTATTTTTAAAACTATTTATACTACCAGTTGCTTTCTCTATGTTGCCTTGCAGAAGTAAAATGTGTCATATAACTCTACAAATGTAAGCAGCTAAGGCTAAGCTTTACTATTTCTAACACCTTTTTTCAAATTTCATGCCTGGCAAAACTATTTCTTTGCTGAGTTTGTCTCTTTAATTTAACAGTTAAATAATGGTATTCTGGACTTTTATGTGGAAAGACGTGGAGAGTTTTGAGTATAGGGGTGAAACGGAGTAGGTGTGCACTGGGTACTGGTAAAACATATGTACTGGTAAATCACATGTTGCATGTAACATATATACCCGACTTGAATTTGGATTCGTCTTTTTGGAAGGACAAAGAACAATTCTTGTAAATTAGTATTTTCAAGAAAAGTTCGGTTTGTGTTTTCATTGCTTCTTATATACCAGTACATATCTTTATCTAGACTTTCGGAAGAAGATCTGTTATACATTGGAAACATGGACGTGAGTAATTATAATGTAGTTCTATCAAAATTATAATGTAGTTATGCTTGAATTTGAAATTTCTAAAGAAGTTCAGCACTTACTGTTTGACAGCAGAATCTGATGAAGATCGATCCATCTGTACATTAAAACATTATAAATAACCCTATTTCTTACTTTGAAAATCCACTGTTTTCAATACACAACAAAAGAGGTCAGCATTGGTTATTTGGCAGATCGATCATATCAAAGGACGGTTCACTTGTCCTTCCTGAATATTTGAGACTGTGGTGACGAAAATTGTAAGTAACCCTATTTCTGACTTGTTTTCTTTACATTAATTAATAGATATATATTACAACCAAGGAGCTACTAGAATGTTATAGTATCTGATGCTTTAGTGAAATAAATAAAGGAAATAGTTTAATAGCCGGAGCATCTAGACTGGTACATAATGTCCTGGTTCTTTTAATGTGTAGCAGTGCTTTCTGGTACATTTATCATATGTACATAATGTCCTGGTTCTATTAAAATAAAATAAATTAAAACTGCTACGGGAAAAATAAAAAAATCTAACACAAAGACGTTACCGTACATGATAAATTAAAACTTCTTCTTGTAATTTTGTTTGATTAAAAGTTTCTTTGCTTTAGTTTTGTTTAGTTTAGTTTGTAAAAGAGGTATAATTTTCAAATTCTCTCTCGAATGAGATGTCACTCCTCAGTAGAACTAGATTCTTCAACCAAAAGCCGCCTGATGGGTTGCTCGAATTCATGGATGGTGTCTACAGTAAGTGTTTGAAAACTATTCTATAATATTTTATACTCCCTCCAAAACTGATATGGCCCCTTCTCTCAACTTAAACATAACGGGCTTAACGGGTCGATATGGCCTGAATTTGGAAATCTGAAATTGCTTCATGTTTTAGGTTTGAGTCATAGTGGGTTAATGGGTCACATACCCGACTCTATAGCAGACATGAAGAACTTGGAGGTTTTGGATCTTTCTTTTGATAACCTTAACGGGTCCATACCCGCTTCACTAAGAAAATTTACAGTTTTGTCTAACTTTAGTGTGGCTGTGGCACATAGCCACTTAGAGGGAATTAATAGTGCTGACTGATGGTCAAGTTATGAAGGAAACCCGGGTTTATGTAAGTCAACTTTTGGTAACTGCAACTCCACTTACATGCAACTGGGATTCTTACAGCAGAGCACAAGACAAGACTTCTATGAGAAAGAACTTATGAGTGTACTTCAAATTGGATGTAGATGTATAAATTAGGAGCTGAAATTATGTGCACGACAAGAGGGGAAAAATAATGTTCTATACTCTCAGGTACCACAATACTTGAGTTTAGATTTTGACCATTCCATCGTAATACTTAATGTATATTATGTTATTTGAGGTACAGAATAAGTCTATTTGAATTGTATAATTGTACATCAATCGTAAACTAAAACTCTGAACACATGGTTTTTGGGTCTGGTTGAGAGAGTCGGTCTGGTCAGATTGGTACCAATACCTTTCTAATTTTCAGCACTTAATTAGAGCAAGGAAACAATGCTTTTCTTATTTTCTTTACTAATTTTAAGCACTTAGTTGGTCAGGTTGTAATGTATGATATCAATGACTCGATAATTTTATCTTTTTCTTAGAGGGGAGATGGCTAATTACAAGTAGGGGCAAAATTGTCAATAGTTTGGTATTCGGTATCTGATCGGGATTGGTATGTACTAGTGAGTACTGGTACGCAAATATTTCATGAGGTGAGGTGGGTTCAGAGGGGGAAGGGATCGCAGTATTGGGACACAAATATTTCATGATAATAAAACAAGCAGTTCTGCACATCAAATCTCAATTTCAAAGAAAATTTGTAATAGTAAAATAAATAAGAAATTGATCGAGTCTACAATGAGTATCAATTGAGGTAGTATCCAATCAAATACCACCAAAACTGTACCTCTCTGGTTTCTTTATCAGAATCCACATCAATCAGGGGTATACAAATGTTACTGGCAGGGTCAAGCCACCCAACAACCCGGCAAGGCTCGACAGAAATGACAATGTAACTCCAATGAAAAATGAGATGAAGCAATAGAAGACACGAAACCATAGAAGACAACCTAAATTCTGCAAGATGATTATATGATACTTGTAGTCTCTACAGAGTTGTTAATGAAACACTGTTTTTTTCTTTGTTGTTTGCATTCTATTCTACTTTGTGTTGTGAAAATTGAACTGAAAATTTTGGTTGGTACCAGTTTGTACAGGATGGTCTGTACCAGATTGTACAGTGTATGATCCTCTTTTGTTTCATTTCTGTTGAGAATGTGATGTCCTTCTCCGCTAACTTCACCTCTCCATCTCCAAGCTAGATCTTCTCATGAAAAAGCAGTAAGAAGTGAATGCACATGATTTCTCTTTTTATTTTTAAATAATTAATTAGCATATATATGATATATATACGGACCAAAGTGCGCTATGCATAGTACCATAACCTCACTCTTCATAAAAACAATATTATTTTTCAGTTTTTTTTATATAAATTAATAAGTTGAAAAATCAACAACTAGAAATTACACATTAGGTATTTTTTTTTACAAACTTTTGATATCAATTGAAACATTGTCCGAATATTGTCATTTCTTACATGCACATACAAAAAATTATATAAATCATATCTTATGGTTTTATATAACATTTGAGTTTTAGATTTTAAGTTATTAAAATTTTTATAAATTAGAAGCATAAACCCTCCTCTTAAAATTAGAAACTATAAATTTCAAGTGTGACATGATTGAATATGTCCCTGGTAAAACAATTATTGCTCGGACCTCCTTCATTAATCCAATTGTATTTAAAACAATCAAAGCCATACCAGCAACCAGGCGCCTTTTGCAGTCTGCTAAATCAGCAAGGCACAATAGAACGCCATGTAAGAGTTACATTTTATAAAATTTTCTATATTTTCCTACATTCAATAGGATAGTTCAGCTAATGAATTTAGATTATTTTAATGTTGAAGATTGGATATGCGTTTTGGAGACAATTAGCAAATCCAATGTAATTTGCAATTACAACTATCAATAATTTGCATTTCCAACCTACTAGTAATTAATATTCAAGTTATTGTGTAACAAGTGGTAGAAATCAATTTCTGCTCGGTTATTGGCTACCGAGTTCTATTAGGCATTACATCAAACACCTAAAGTGCAAATGCTAAGGTGCAGAACCAGGGGTGTTAAAAGGCTCTCAGGCAATTGATCCAACTCTTCAAGAAAACAGCTAGAAAGTAAAAGACAGCAGGAAAACCACAACTCCAAACAACAAGAAGAGTTTTTCATAGCTAGAAAGTAGGATCATACCAAAAAACAAACAGAGCCAAAAAGCACAAGTTTTCTTTGCAACAATCTAAATTTAAAGTAAAAGAACAGAATAATAGCTAAAGACAGAGCATCCAATCACCGATTTATCAAACTAAAACATTTTCCAAACTTCGTATGCGATTTGAAGGATGATTGACAAACTTAGAGAATTACAATTTTTCCTATGGTCTTTACGAGCGCACCCATAGTCTTGACCACCATTTCTTCAGTCTCCTTTTTAACCCTTGTCTCCACAACCCTTATCTCCACTATCTCAAGGAATTCACGTGCAAATGAATTTTTTTTCCGGTAATGCTTCTTGCACGACTTCACTCTCTGGTGGTGGACAATAAAAGTTAGTAAGGTAGTTGACAACACTATATCCTAATAAAAGTCTAATGATAGTTTATAATAAGAAGTTAGTATGACAGTAAGATAGTTGTCACAACACTTGTGCATTTTGTGCAAACAAGCCATCAATCATTGGATTGCATCCTCAATATTTAAATTCTCGATATTATTAGATGTATACATCTAAGTCCATTAAAGAAGGCATCTTAACTGAATATTATAGGAGCAGGAATAGGTTCAGAGATTGCTCAATTGCAAAACAAATATATATATATATATAGAGAGAGAGAGAGAGAGAGAGAGAGAGAGTGGCTAAGCTACAAACGTTTGCACCAAGGCTTTGGTGCAAACGAATGGTTTTCGGATTTTCAAAGTTCAAACGGTCGATCCAAACCGTTAGATATTTAATCTATATTAAAATCTGCTTGGAGATAAAATTTTACATTTTTTGGAATTTTTTTGCTATTTATTAAGCCACTTTGAAAATTGCTGATCACATGATCCAGAATTTAATTGCATTGTTTTTACTGTTCACCTGGATCAGAAATTTTCAAAGTGGCTTAATAAATAATAAAAAAATTCCAAAAAATGTAAAATTTGGTCTCCAAGCACATTTTAATATGGATTAAATATCTAACGGTTTGGATCGACCGTTTGAACTTTAAAAGTCGGAGAACCGAATAGTTTGCACCAAGGGCTTGGTGCAAACGTTTTGAGCTTAGCCACTCTCTCTCTCTCTCTCTCTCTATATATATATATATATAGTAGAACTAGGGTGTTCCTAAGTTTACCAAGTCCCTTTGTGAACTCAACTCTAAAACCTATCAGATTGGCTTCAAACGACAAATCCAAAACCGTTAAAATTCTTCTACCTTACGGGTGGTGCGTCTACATGTGAAAATTTTAAACTTTCGAATTAATTTAGTATAAAGTCAAGTGGTCAAAATTAGAAGGTTTATAAATTATTTTTAATGCATTCATTTTTTGGACGCCTTTTGACCACTTGACTCTATACAAAACTAATTTTAAATTTTAAAATTTTCACATATAGACGCATCACTCGTAAGGTAGAAGAATTTCAACGGTTTGAATTTGTCGTTTGAAGCCAATCTGAAAGGTTTTAGAGTTGAGTTCACAAAGGGGCTTGGTGAACTTAGGAACACCCAAGTTCTACTCATATATATATATATATATTAGTATCTCATTATCAGTTATCAGATTTTGAACAAATCAGCCTCTGCCATACCATACTCGCATGTATGGTGAAATATTAACTCTTTGAGTCTTAAGTGATGATGAACTAAAGGCATTCCTCTCATTTTCAAAAGGTTGGTGCCCAATATAATAAGTAAGCTCCGAGGACAAAATCAGAAAAAGAAAAGAAACAAACACGAGACTCATACCGGAAAGATGCTACCTCATCAACTACACAATATTATGAACAGTACTGAAATACCTGTTAAGAATCCTATCAATATCTGTGAATAATCCTACCAAAATCTATCAAGAATCCTATCAATCCTCTAAGGATTTCTTTCTATTCAGGGCGTCTCCTCTCTCCTCTACTTTGGAATTTTATTCAATTAGATTATCTTTGTAAATATTGTTCCTTATTTAGAAAAGCTATGTTACAATTGTGTATATAAACAGATGTATATGGCTTAGAAATATATATCAGTTTTTACAGAATTTTCTTCTTCATCTATCTATTTTTCTGTCATGGTATCAGAGCCGTGATTTCACAAACATCTCGGTTCTCTTGTCTTGGTACTCTGTTGAGAGGCTTCTCTCAACTTCAAGGGGCTTGTGCACTTTAGTGGGATTCAGTTGATACGGGTCTAATTTCTGACTCGAACCAGATCTGTCTTAGTTTGCTCAACTTGTGTCTTGCGGTTAGCATCTCTATAGAATTTGTTTACTTCTAGTTTTCCAAATGGAATTTGGTTCAAAGAGTGCAATTATCCCGGTGTGTTTAAATGGGAAAAATTATGGTTTATGGGAATTCAACCTCAGATGTTTTATCCAAGGTCATGAACTATGGGGTTATATAGATGGCAGTGAAACTAAGCCTGTAGCTGATAAGGAGGGGACTGGTAAGGATAAGGAGGGGACTGATGAGGGGAAGGTAGACAAAACTCAGTTAAAAAAATGGACGAGTGAAAACTCTAGGGTAATGAGTTGGATTCTTGGATCTGTTGAACCACATATCGGTCTTAATCTAAGACCCTATCAAACAGCAGCTGATATGTGGACATACCTTAAAACTATTTACCATCATGAGAATGATGCTAAGAAATACCAACTTGACTTGGAAATTCATGAGTACACTCAAGGACAGAAAAGTGTTCAGGAATATTATTCAAGTTTTATGTCCCTTTGGCTTGAATACAACTCTATCTTGTACTCCAAAGTTCCCAGTACAGCTCTCCCTATTATACAGGAACTACAAGAGAAGAATATGAGGGATCAGTTTCTTATGAAGTTGAGATCAGAGTTTGAGCCGATTCGACGACAGCTCATGGCTCGATCACCTGTACCCACCTTGATTGAGTGCTTTAGAGAACTGTTGCGTGAGGAACAAACTATGGCTACTCGGGTTAGTCTAGAAGAAACTGTGGCAGTAGGAGACACCTCGAATATGGCACTCTTGAGCAAAGGTAAATTTAGTAACAGAATTGGGAGGGATGTTAAATGTTACTCTTGTCAAGGTTTTGGGCATATTGCCAAAGATTGCAAAAAGAAGTTTTGTAATTATTGTAAAAGGGAGGGACATGTGATCACTGAGTGTCATCGAAGGCCACAAAATCGAAAAATTGCACTACATGCTCTGGCTGTACCTGCATCACAGGTTTCAGATGGACATAGCCAAGCCAACTCGGGTCAAGGTCAGGTGCCTACACCCGAACACATCACTCCTGAGGTAATCCAGCAAATGATACAATCTGCCTTGTCTACTATGGGGTTGTCAGGTAAAAATTCATGCAAATGGTATATCGATTCAGGTGCATCAAATCATATGTCTGGTGTACCTAACAAATTTCTAACCTTGGCACCTTATTTGGGTTCTGAGAAAATCTCTACTGCTGATGGTACAGACCTTTCAATTGCTGGTGTTGGTACAGTATTAGTAGACAACAAACCATTGAATGATGTGTTATTGGTACCAAAACTGTCTACAAATCTGATTTCTGTCGGACAGCTAGTTGAAAATAAATGTCATGTGCATTTTTCCCCTAATGGTTGTGTGATACAGGACCAGGAAACTGGGAAGGTCATCAGGATGGCGCATAGAAGTGGGCGACTCTTTCTTGTTGATGATAAACAAAACCTGAATAATTCAGTTGGATCTGCTTTTTCTGTTTCTCCAATAGATAATCCTTGGGTCTTGTGGCATAGGAAATTAGGTCATTTAAATTCTGATAGCATGTCTTTGATGTTTCAAAAAGGTTTAATTCCGAATAAAAATGCCAGTTCTAGTTCTTGTTCAACGTGTACTTTAGGAAAAAGCAAAATTCTTCCTTTTCCAATTAGTACAAATAAAAGCAAACGCCCATTTGAACTCATTCATTCTGACGTGTGGGGCCCATCACCTATCTTATCTGCTGCTGGATACAAGTATTTTGTACTTTTTATTGATGATTATACTAGATTTACATGGGTTTATTTGTTAAAACAAAAATCAGAGGTTTTACAGATGTTCAAATATTATGTTGTCATGATTGAAAATCAATTTGACAATACCATTAAAAAGCTGAGATCAGATTCTGGAGGAGAATATATGTCAAATGATTTTCAATCATTCCTCTTAGAAAAAGGAATTCTTCATGAAAGATCTTGTCCAGGTACTCCTCAACAGAATGGAGTGGCTGAACGGAAAAATCGACATATTTTGGACACTGTAAGAACAATTCTGTTAGAATCTACCATGCCTCTTACTTTTTGGGACGAGGCAGTACGAACCTCTGTATTTCTAATTAATCGTCAATTATCAAAGAACTTGCAAAATGAATCACCATATTTTCGACTCTATAAAAGACAACCTAATTATGATATACTTCATACATTCGGTTGTGTTTGTTATGTTCATCTTTTACCATCTGAAAGGACAAAACTAACCCCACAATCAGTTGAATGTGTTTTTCTTGGTTATGCTATGGGACAAAAGGGATATCGGTGCTATGATCCTAAATTAAAGAAAATTTGTGTTTCTCGTAATGTCTTGTTTCGTGAATCTGTTTTCTATTATCATCATTGTACAACTCTATCACCAAATGTTTCTGCTTCAGTCTTACATTTGTTCCAACCACTGAATGATCTACAATTTCCCTCCACTAGTTCCAACCGTTTCAAACCAGGTTTTGTTTATACTAGGCAGAGAAAGAATGGACCTGCTACTATGTTACAATCTGAGAACAACCCACAAAACCTAACCCTGTGTCCTCCGCCTTTAGTGGAATGTGATCCAGAAGAAAATCCAGAACTGATGTTGAGATCAGATCATGGAATAGAAGCTGAGGATAATCAATATGATGCACCCGAAACAGGTCAATGTGTTGCAACTGAGTCTGACTTAAATGGATCACATGTGCAAGACTTAGTAGATCATGGGTTAAACCCGAGTTTGAACAGATCATGGGTAAGACGATCAACTCGTCAAGTTCAAGTTCCAGACAGGTATGGTTTCTTAGCTACTATTCCTATGAATACAATTCCCGGATCATTCAGTGAGGCAGTTGCACAAGAATGTTGGAAAAGTGCTATGAAAGAGGAGTTGGATGCTTTACACAAAAATGAAACATGGGATTTGGTTCCTTGTCCGAATAATGTGAAACCTATTGGGTGTAAATGGGTATACACTATCAAATTAAAACCAGACGGTACTTTAGACCGGTACAAGGCTCGTTTAGTGGCTCTTGGTTACAGTCAGGAATATGGAATTGATTATTTCCAAACCTTTGCACCCGTAGCCAAAATGACTACAGTTCGAATTATTCTTAGTATTGCGGCTGCAAAGAATTGGTCTATTAAGCAGATGGATGTGAAAAATGCATTTTTGCATGGTGAATTGAAAGAGACAATTTACATGAAGGCACCTCCAGGTTTGCCACTCTCTAAGCCAAATGAGGTATGTAAGCTAAGGAAATCTCTATACGGGCTTAAGCAAGCTCCACGCGAATGGTTTCAGACTTTTAGAAACGCTGTTCTATCTGCTGGTTTTCAGCAGAGCCCGTATGATCCTTCTATGTTCATCTCCAAGTCTCCGAAAGGTATTGCAGTGGCACTTGTTTATGTTGATGATATTCTAATCACAGGTGATGACTTGCAAAGCATATCAAGGCTTCGAAATACCTTATCAGCTGCTTTTCAAATGAAAGATCTTGGGGAGGCACAGTACTTTCTCGGTCTAGAAGTACATCACACCCCAAAAGGGTTGTTTGTGAATCAACACAAGTACCTCTGTGAGATTATAGAGAAGGCACAACAGCAACATTCTGCTACTGTCAGAACTCCGATGGAAGTGAATCTCAAGCTAAGCAAAGAAGATGGGGACTTGTTACCTAACCCGGAGATGTACAGAAGCATAGTTGGAAGTTTGGTGTACCTTACAATTACAAGACCAGATATTTCTTTTGCGGTACATGTGGTAAGCCAGTTTATGCATGCACCTCGACATTTGCACCTAGCTGCTGTTCACCGCATTATTCGGTATTTGAAAGGTACACCAGAAAGAGGCTTATTCTTTCCCTCTGAAAATGATCTCAGACTTTCAGCCTATGCTGATGCCGATTGGGCTGGATGCCCAGATACTAGAAAATCCACTTCAGGATGGTGTGTTTTTCTAGGACACGCTCTTCTGTCTTGGAAATGTAAGAAACAAGATCGAATCTCAAAATCCTCAACTGAAGCAGAGTATCGGGCAATGTCATCAGCATGCTCTGAGGTTGTATGGCTTAGAGAGATACTTGAAGAACTGGGATGTGCACAGACCTCACCGACACTTCTCCACGCTGACAACACTAGTGCCATTCAGATTTCAGTAAATCCAGTTTTCCATGAACGCACGAAGCATATTGAGGTCGATTGCCACTACATTAGGGATGCATTCGAGCAAGGATTGATATCACTTCCTCATGTACCCTCCAATCTTCAAACTGCAGATATTTTTACAAAGGCGCTAACCACTACCCGACATGATTTCTTCGTAAACAAATTAATGTTGGTTTCTTTACCATCATCAATTTGAGGGAGGGTGTTAAGAATCCTATCAATATCTGTGAATAATCCTACCAAAATCTATCAAGAATCCTATCAATCCTCTAAGGATTTCTTTCTATTCAGGGCGTCTCCTCTCTCCTCTACTTTGGAATTTTATTCAATTAGATTATCTTTGTAAATATTGTTCCTTATTTAGAAAAGCTATGTTACAATTGTGTATATAAACAGATGTATATGGCTTAGAAATATATCTCAGTTTTTACAGAATTTTCTTCTTCATCTATCTATTTTTCTGTCAATACCAGCATCTTGACTACTACCCCTCCTTTCCCCAGCACACAGACAGACAGAGAGAGAGGGAGAGAGAGAGATTACATGACCAAAGTTCAAGACAAGCTTCTTTAAATTGGGTGAATGCTGAAGAAAGCAAACCACTAAATTCCAATCAGATCTCGTCTCCAATTTTCCTAGTTCCAAGCTCTTCAAGTTATTCAATATCAGACAGTTTGGAATATCTTTGTTGAGTAATCTCTACAAATAAGAAAAGAATGTCAAACAAGATGTAATACCACTATTTCACACCTCTGTGATGCACTGAAAACTAAGCATACCAGGTTATAGCGAGAAGTTGCATAGAGCCTCAGACTTGTAACATTTGGAAGGCCGCCAAGAAGATTCAGTTGATCATAAGAAGAGAATTTATCAAGGTCTGCTGTGACTAGAGATGATGCGTTCTTCAATGTAAATAATGTTGTATGGAGAGAACATTCCTTAATAGTCAATTTCTTCAGCACATTGGAGTTAATCTCTTTAAACATCAACCGACAATGTGTCAGGGCCAATTCTTCAAGGACAGGGCACCCCACTAAAAACATTTTTATCAAATCATCATCGATGGAGGCAAGACCAATCTCCAGTTTTTGAAGAGAAGGGAGGTTTATAGATTTAGGTTGGATTCTCAATAAACAATATTCAGCTAACAATGACATCTCCTTTACTGACCCGCAATTGAGAAGTGAATCAGGCAACTTGATGATCAAGTTCCTCGCGAAGTAAATATAGATTAACCGAGGCATGCAAGCAATTGCGTGACTAATGCATTCTTCAACAATACCATGATCGCTTGTAGTTAGATAATAATTCCACCTCAGTTTGAATTTATCCAGGGGTGAGAAACCTCTACGGTTTAGTACACCATCAATGAACCCCAGAAATCTATTCTTGCTGACATACTCAAAGGAGTCAAATTCGAGAGTATCCGTAGAAGTCCAAAGATCTGTCCATCTTTTGGACAATATGCACGTGCGCACTGCCTCTTCGGTTGTCAGCAAGGAGAGTATTTGTGTTAGAAGTGGGTCGGGCATATCACTTATTCTGTCGATGGCAAGATCTCTACCATCCATCTTTCACCCTTCAATAAGGCAGTTTGTCAAACACGATCTCTGTGTTGAAATGCAAGAAAAGAACAAACCAGCTATAAGTTATCTCAAATGTAGAACAAGAAAAATGAACAATGATATACCTCAGCTCAAATCACCCACAGGTCAGAATGCAAAATTATAATCAGCACTGCATATGGATTTCTAAGACCTTGATTAAACTTTTTCTTCAATTTTTCTTTCAAATTCATGAAGAAATAGCTCAATTGCACACTTCACATCTAGAAATGCCATAGTGGCCTCAATCAGTATTTATTGGTAAAATTCTAACAAATCAGCTCTATTTTCTTTCTTCTCCCAACATTTAAAAAATTATCACTTTCAATTTAGTTTTTACAAAAATCAATAAGCCAAATTAACCTCAATTTTGCAATTAGTCACCTTACAAGCCACCGTAGGCATATTAAGAGCAAAAAAGAAAGCTAACTAAAATGCATGTCATGAAGTTGTTATTAATAATTTCCGATTTGCAAAGTACATATTCAGTAATAATTGCTTGAGCCCAGTTGGTGTAAATCAATCAAAATAAAATGATTACAGAACTGCACAATAGTATTGAGCAATGAGAACTATGAATAATTAATTTAATTATTTGTATGAACCTGACAAATTAGGAACATAATTAATAAATTATTTTGTATGAGAAAAAAAAAGAAATAGCAAATTAATTTGAACCAACAAAAAGTAGTCTAAACTGTTCCAAGTTCCTTTACAAAATGGGGCTTAAGACAAAAAATCACCAAAGATTCATACACAGAGACAACTAATTTAACAGAAAATTGAAGAAAGATTGCCAAACCCTAACCACCTAACTATCGGAATTGTACGAAGGCAAGGCCTATGAAGAAGAAGAAATTAAGACCAAGTAAAGGTGCTACGTCTTAGAGCAACGCTGGAAAATGAGGGGAAGGTAAATCACCTTGAGGACACGTGGCTCACGTGGAAGGAGGGTTGGTGGCAGAGATGACCGCAAATCGTCCTTCGCCGTTGGATCTCCGATCAAATTGTAACTGTAAGGTGAGAGTGAGCGATGGATCGAAGTGGAAGAGACCGAAGAGAGGCAGCATTAAAATAAAAAACCTAAACCCATCAACTAACAAAGAAGAACTTTCCAGCGGGCTGCTCAATTAAGATCAAATAAGGTACCTCAAATTTTGTATTTGAATACAGATCATCCAATCATAATCAGTACTAATTTTGAATTTGAACCGGATTAATTCGGATTCTGATCGGATGGTCCGGATTGAAACTCAAACTGTGAGTTATCTCAGAGGATTTAGACTCGCGTGGTGTATGGGTCCACCGAAATTTTTTTTCTTACCACCCTTGAAAATCGGAATTAAATCAATACCACCCGTTTAATCAGAATTCAGATTCCGCCACGTACGCACCTTGAATCTGCGCACGGATCCCAAATCCGTGCGCATAGTGGATATGCGGACGGATCGGTTCGCAAGGTGGATATGCGCACGGATCGGTTCTCAAGGTGGATATGCGCACGGATAGGTGCTCATTGTGGATATGCACCGATCCGTGCTCATTGTGGATATGCACCGATCCGTGCGCATATCCACCTTGCGAACCGATCCGTCCGCATATCCACCTTGCGAACCGATCCGTCCGCATATCCACCTTGCGAACCGATCCGTCCGCATATCCACCTTGCGAACCGATCCGTCCGCATATCCACCTTGCGAACCGATCCGTCCACATATCCACCTTGCGAACGGATCCCAAATCCGTGCGCAGATCCAAGGCGCGTACGTGGCGGAATCTGAAATCGGATTAAACGGGTGGTATTGATTTAATTCGGATTTTAGAGGGTGGTAAGAAAAAAAATTTCGGATGGGTCCATGTCCAGCTATGATTTTTGCAGTGACATTTCGCCGAGATTTTTATTTTTACCCAAAAAAAAAAATTAATTTAATATAATTAACCAAGTTTCGGAAAAAATTCTACTTGTACCCAAACCGTAAATAATATTTACGGTTTGAAAAAAAAATTCAAACCGTAAATAATGTAACTATCGAATTGAAACCGTAAATAATGTAAAAAATTCAAACCGTAAATTATATTTTTTTTTTTTTAGAGAAAAATAGCTAAAATGTTGAAATGAAATATAACACAAAAAAATCGAATTGTTTTTTAAAATATTTGTTAGAAAATACGCTACGAATATCGCCGATTTTGTGTTAAAATACGGTAAATTACAATAATTATGCTAAAATACGGTAAATTTACTAAAATGCTGAAATTACAATAATTATGTAGAATTATGCTAAAATACGGTAAATTACGCTAAATTACGTATGAATTGGGCCGATTTTGTGGCATCTTTCATAAATCATAAAAAATAGTAAAAAAATTCCAAAAAATAATAAAAATTGGTATTCTACAAGTTCATTAGATAACTAATTTACTGAGCTACGTAGATTGAAGAATAGAAATGAAAATCTTAATCGGAAACTTCAACTGAAGTTTTGAGGCCCTTCTCTTTGTTTTTTGGCGATTTTGAATTTGGCAATCCGGCATCGCCGGCACGGATAATGCGCATTTTCACAAGCTTTCCGAAAAGTGGTCATTTGCTGAAATCGGACACTCGAGCGCCGTTTTATGGCCGTTTAAAGTTTCGTCGTCGTTTTTCGCCTTTTCAGTGAAAATATCATCCCAATTCATACGTAATTTAGCGTAATTTACCGTATTTTAGCATAATTCTACATAATTATTGTAATTTCAGCATTTTAGTACATTTACCGTATTTTAGCATAATTATTGTAATTTACTGTATTTTAGCACAAAATCGGCCCTATTCGTAGCGTATTTTCTAACAAATATTTTAAAAAATAATTTGATTTTTTTGTGTTATATTTCATTTCAGCATTTTAGCTATTTTTCTCTAAAAAAAAAAAAAAATTCAAACTGTAAATAATATTTACGGTTTGAATTTTTTTTTCAAACCGTAAATATTATTTACGGTTTGGGTACAAATAGAATTTTTTCCGAAACTTGGTTAATTATATTAAATTAATTTTTTTTTTGGGTAAAAATAAAAATCTCGGGACATTTCGTGAGCTGTACCTAGAGAGAGAAAAACGTGCCGTGCCGTGACTAACACGCCGTGACTTTGGTCACGTGCCGTGCCGTGCCGTGACCAAGTAAATTTTTCACGTGCCGTGCCGTGACAAAAATTACGAGGGGTGGTCACGGCACGCGAGTCACGCCGTGACTCGCGTGCCGTGACTAAGTCGTGCCGTGACTAATTCGTGCCGTGACCAAACGTGCCGTGACCAAACGCGCGTTAGTCAAATTTGATCGCATTTAACGTTTTAAAAAAAAATATGAAACGATTCTTTAAAATTCAAATGTTTTAATTGAAATTTAAATGTAAATATTTTAATTAAAATAAAATTATACCTTATAGGAAGGTATGTTAGTGTATTGCTTCGCTACTGCCGTGACTGGCGTGTCTTCCGTTCCGTGACTCGCGTGTCCCGTGCCGTGCCGTTCCGTGTTTCCGTGCTGTGCCGTGCCGTGTCTTCTTTGCCAACAATTGGTCACGGCACGCGAATGGTCACGGCACGGGACACGCGAGTCACGGCACGTGACCGACACACGTGCCGTGCCGTTCCGTGACGGATCCGGCTCCGGCGTGCCATTTTTCCCACTCTAGCTGTACCGCTGGAAACTCAATGATCTTTTTTTTTTTAAATCAAACAAGAATGGATTGGTGGTTATGAGTCTTATTAATTTGTACTCAATTTTTTTTTCCAAAATTCAAGTTAGCTTAAGTAAAAAAATCAGAAAAAAAAAAAAGTTAAAAACAAATGAAACTTGTAAATAATTGTAAGATAAAGAAATAATGTGGTAAAAAAAATCTTTGTATAAAATTAACTATTTGAAATTTGAATTGGTCATAAATTTATAAACGTACCGTGCCATGCCATGACTAACACGCTGTAAATTTTAATATTTACAAAACAGACGTGACGTGCCATGCCGTGTTATTTACAAGAATATCTTAGTTAAATCTAATTAAACCTTCTTTGGTCATAAATTTTAATTTATAAAAATAATGGTGATGTGTGTCAGTGTGTCTCTCTACTTAACCATAAAGCATAAGCCATTTAAATGAATTTTCTCAATTTTTTATATATTTACAAGAGGAGGGTTCCAATACCTCGTATCTTTTATATCTTATTATACCTTATATTTTATATCTTTATTTTTAAAGTCCAAACTATCGATTTGAACTGCTCAACATAATATCCATACTAAAATATACTTGGAGATAAAATTTTATAATTTTTGGAATTTCTTTATTATTTTATAAGATATGTACAAAATCACTGTTTTTGAACGGTACAGAAATAGTGATTTTGTACCTATCTTAAAAAATAGTAGAAAATTTTCAAAAATTATAAAAATTTCATCCACAAGCATATTTTAGTATGGCTATCATGTTGAGTCGTGCAAATTGACAGTTTAGATTTTGAAAACAAAAATATAAAATATGAAATATGATAAGGTATGAAATAAATAAGTTATTTATTGAACCCTCCTCATACAAATATCCCAACAATTTTAGTATGCATCGATAGCACGACAGTTCAACTATTGGTTTAATTAGCTTGATTTTGGGTTTTTCCAAAACCAAATGTTGTCAAATGTTGTTCTTTTAATTTTACAAATGGGGTAATGATTTTAACAGAGCAGTTTCCGGTTTTTTATTAATACCCTAAAAAAATACAAAATAAAATCTGCCCTCGAGTTTTTTTTTTTTTAAAACTACTCTAACCGCCTCCCATTTTGTATTTTTTTTAGGGTATTAATAAAACAACTGGGAGTAGTTTAAACTTTAAACAACGCATGAATCACATAGAACCAGGGGCGGAGGCATTAAGGGGGAATGGGGGTCAATTGACCCCCATTTTTTTTTTAATTTTTTTGTAATTAGATATGATTTTCTATATAATTTAGAGTAAAATGGCTTGATAAATGGTTTGATATTATAAAATTAACCTCTATTTTTCATAGAAAAATTGTATATGATTGATCTCTATATATTTTTGACCCCCATAGTTCGAAAGTCTGGCTCCGCCCCTGCATACAACGCTGTTTTAATTCTACGTTTGTGCGTTTTATGAATTGAAAACTGCTATGTTAAAACCCTTACCCAAATGATGAGAGCGGATGAGGTACTATCTAATGTAACTATCAATGTAGCAAGAAAAGTCATATTTTCTTTTTAAATTATTTAGGAGTGGGTCTTTATTGGAGTATTCTTGGAAAGTCTCAGTCTCTTTTTAAAATTTAAAATGCAACCTCCGCTCTCCTTCCACAAGTCATCAAAGTACCAGGTCAAAAAATCCTTAGCTTTCCCCTTTCTATCCAAAATCCCTAATTTTTATATATACTTGTGTGAAGAAAGAAGGAATTATATATGGAAGAATCCATGGGATTGCCAGTTGAGGTTCGCTCTGTTTGGAAGTCGAACCTTGAGGAGGAGTTCCGAATGATTAGTCACGCAATCACAACCAACTATTACATTATTACCTTTGACACAGAATTTAAGCTAGCTCTCAATTACAAGAGAAACATGATCGAGACGCACCCACGTTTCGCATCTCCTAACGAGAGATATTGCTCAATCAAGGAGAGCATCGATAAAGGTGATATCAGACAATTAGGTCTTACTCTCTCGGCCAATGATGGTTCTGTGATCGTTTGGGAGTTCAACTTTGCACCGTTTCACTTCCCGGGTGAGATGGATACCATGTCGATGATGATGTGGAGCAACGATCTCATTAACACCTATTACTTCTCAGAACACCTTCTCTATTCTGGTCTATTAGAGAACCGAATGATAACGTGGATTATGTTTCACGGTGCATACGATGTAGCATATTTCATCAAGTTAGCCAACTTTTGGAGCCCTTTGCCGGATACTTTGGTGGAATTTCAATCTCTTGTCAAGAATTACATAGGTGAGAATGTATTTGATGTGAAATTCATGATGAAGTTCACAAACAATCTCTATGGAGGCCTGGAAGAAGTCGCAACGGCATTGAATGTTAAGCGGGTTGTGGGGATGGCCCACCAAGCTGGGTCTGACAGCCTTCTGACATGGCATACATTTCAGAAGTTGAAGAAAGTTTATTTCCCGCATGATAGCGGCATAAGGTATGAGGGTGTTCTATATGGGATTCATGATATTTGAGTGTTGAGTGTGCTTGTTTGGAAATGAGGAATAAAAAGTGGATTGTATGAAATGCTTCTTGTTTTTTTCAGTTCAGTGACTTAAAGAGTTTTTTCCTATAAAATGAAACCGTAAACAAGTAATTAGCTAATTTAAGTATTTAACTTTGCTTGCTGTGCTCATTAGTCATTGCTTATAGAATATTCTGGTTGTTTATTAGTAGCTTTGTTTCATGAAAATTCTTAAAAAGGATTTCTAAAAGAACAAAAAGGGGCGTGTGTATTCTTAGATAGATCGATCTGTCGCAAGCTAGCCGTGTCCTTTCTCCTTCTGAGATGGCTTTAATCAGAGACAGTAGCAAGCTTTCTTTTGAAATCAAGCATGAATATATTGTCGTTTTGAGCCTTACTATTAGTACTTATCATTAATGAAAAAAATATGGGCTTGAGTGTGCATCAACTCAGGTTGTTTCCATTTAAACCTCTGAACCAAAAACTGGTCCAAATCCCATGTCAGTACCACATAATAGGAGAGTGAAACCACCAAAATAAACATCACATTTCATCTCAAGTATCTTTTTCTATCAGACAAACATTGATTTGCATCTCATACTTTATACTTATCAATCAAAGTTGAACTACTAGATAAATTAATGGCAATATCATAATATTAGCCAATTTAACTAATGAACTTCCCATCCATTCACTTCTAATCAGATTAAATCAGAAAAGTTACAAAAGTTAAATTTCCAAATAACAACATTGATTTGAGTTTCTGTGTTTCTTTTATCCTGGCCTCCCACTGCCTCAAGTTCCTCTTCTAAAATCATCAGTAGTTGTGGCCCGTATCACAAAATGTTTCAACTAATTGTGTGAAACATCTCTGTTGCTTGACTTCTATATCAGGTGCATCCATGCTATATGAAAATCACAGGAAGTGTAAATCTTCCTGTTGTTGTTCTAAGACAATTGTAGCAATTGCGCGTCGGTACGCCGTAGATTTCATATTTCGAACAAGAACAAATATCTCTGGTTGTTTAGTTTCTGTCTGAAGATACTGTTGCCTCCTCAAAGTGGCCAGAATTCTTATGTCACAGAATGCCATTGCAACTCTATCATTACTGTCACAAAAGTACAAAATTTTCAAAGAAGAGAGGACTGTCAGATATAGTGTGGTGTGTACTATAAGTTTCGAGGTACAATTCTAGGTAAATTGCATATGAACAAGGCATGGAAGCAGACTTTATCCTAGCCAAACTACAATAAAAAGAACTATTTGGGCCTGATTTTTAGTTTAAAAAAAAAAATCATTAACCCTAAAATGAGTTTATCGTGCACACAAGCTCATTCAACCATGTCCTCAGGAAATTCAACTACCCCTCAATTGTAGAATTAGATACCAATCAAGCCAAGAAAAAAAAAAAAAGAAGATAAACCCCTCAAAAGAAAAAATAACAGTTGCAAGAAGAGTTATCAGAAAAAGTAATGGTGCCGTGTAGAACCAGTACAACACCTGATTTGACAAATTGAGCACAGACTTATTTAGAAAATATATATATGTACCATGCATGAACAGCACCGGTGGTAACAAAACCAATAGGCCATCTAAAGGATTTGAGGTCGACAGGATCTTCTGGCACTTGTAAGGCCCACCTATCAGACTCTAATTGCATGAAGTATGACTCCACTGCAGATTGCGTGAGTTGGAGTTGCCACTTCTCTTGGTACTCTTCTACCTCCTCCGCCAATCTACATACCCCTCAATTGTTTTATTAATGTATATCAAAAGATGTGTGTCAACCATGCCTAAATTTTTTTACTGTTGTGATTATGGCATGTATGTACAAGTTATGTACAGTGAAAGGTTTTCTCAATTGTTCAATTAAGCATCAATTCATCAAATTCTTGAGACAATTGCTTGGGATCACTGGGCCTTAATACAAGCCAAGTTATGACACTGTAAACTACGCTTAAGCTCTGTATAAATAAGGCAAGATACTTGGAAGGAAATATTTGTTACCTGGTATTATTCCATCCAGAAAGATCATCGGTGCAGGGAGCACAAACTACTGCACCTTCTTCAAACAAACCCTCCTTGAAGGCACTAATCAAAACCCTAACAAGACATAAAAATCCCTTTTCTCCAGTGTCCATCTTTTCTACACAATCCTTCAAAGACTCAGTTGTTCTTGGTACATATACATCCAAATTTGGCACTTTACAGTGTATTGTGTTTTTACATATATGGTGAGAAGAGGCAACCACACAATCCCAAGGAGGCAGCATGGGGGTCTTATGTGGCTGTCTATTGTGGGGCCTGAGCTGTGCTGATGCATCAAATAAGGCATCTTGGTCAGCCAACAAGGATTTGTAGGCTTCGCTATCAGGAAAATCATACGGAAAGCAAGGTACCTTATTCTGCATTTTAAAAAAAAGATGGTACAATTGCTTATTTCTATTCATGTGTGCCAATCATAGGTGCCACATTAGAAGCTCATGAAATCAGAAGAAATTGATAATGGCATGGTATGATACATTGATTTGCAACCGGTAGTTATGTCTGAATTTGTTAACACTATATCTTAATGCTTTTGCTACAGATACCTTCCAAGCAACCCATTGTCTCTCTCTCAAGCCAATCACATGGGCCCCACTAGACACCATAGAAAGCCAGAATGGTTTCACCCAGCTCAGCGGCAGTATGATTGACCACCTAATAAATGCAAAGTAGTTAGCACAAAGGTCACATATACCTGTTTTTGGTTCAGAAATGAAGCACGTGTATGCAACAATACAATTTTCACCACCTCTTTTCTTTTCATCACATTAACTCGGGTTAAATGACGCTTAACATGAGAATTTATGTCAAGTACAGTTTTATTGGCCACAAATATATAAAATGGTGATGATTATTGCACATGCAATCACTGCACTCCATATAACAATATTCCAAAGAAAAGAGAAATAAATATAAATTTGGAATATATCACAAGATACCCCATGCTATGTTTTAGAAGAATGACAGTGCATGACCGGCTAGACCCATCCTTCTGTTGACCAACTGGCACTTCCTGATTTGTTGGTTTGAGAAAGAGAGTATTCAACCTTTTTTTATTCTTTTCTGTGCAAAGAATACTCTCCAGCACAGGAGGATCTATCTTACGGTGTGAATCCCAAAGCTCACTGTTGTCATACAGCTCACAAGTATCCAAGGAATCTAAATTCACTGGAACTTCATCAAATTCCAAGTTTAAATCAGAGGAGAGTAGCCTCGGATCTTTAACTCTTAGGGTTAAAATTGCACCGGGTGGAAGTTTCTCAATTTGATCCATGTTGAATTGCTTCTGAGTTTCAGAGGTTGTACAAGGGATCAGGTGCCCATTAGAAGCTTCATCTGAGCTGCAAAATATGAAATAATTATTTATGAGTATTAGTTACGTTAGCACTACTATACTGCACTTTAGTAGTACATTGACCATGCTATTTCCTTTCTTTTATTTGTCTTTTGGGGTCTATGTCCTCTGGCGTCTTTTGTTCAAGTATCATAACATAAAACTCAGATACAATAAACAAAAAGGCAAATCTTTAAGGTGCAAAGGAAAGAAGAAGGATTTACATAGTGACTGGGCACAAAATTTTGTTCATCAGTTGTGAAGCCTTAGCTCCCATAACATCCAATCGGGCAATACGTCCTTCCTGTGATACACAGCTTACAGTGGCACCATTGGCATGCATCTGTGGTTACGATGAAAATGTATACTTAGTAATAAAACTTGTATTTCCTTCTTCAAAAACAATATTGTGAAAAATGACCAATCATATGCGGCCAACTTCAACGTAAAACAAGGGTTTAGGGTTTTAAGTATTTTGTTTCAGCAATGATAAAGACAATTATCGTATATGTACAAACTTCCCAGTATAGCACATTTAATGGTTTAAACAAGATTAATTTCTTCTCCAACTTGATCTTCTTCTTTGGTTTATTTTGTGCTTAATTGCACGACTTATGCCACCTGGTGTTAACTTTGGATAACTTGGGGGCTCAGTATGCAGAATTGAGGTTAAGTGACATTATACAATTGGAGATACAAAGACCCTGATTGAATCGGTTCTGATACGGGCATATGAAGTTACCTGTTGCTTCTCACATGCAGCTCTTAGAGCATTGTAGCCCTCATGAAATGCAGCTGCGTGAACCCATATCCACAACTTCCGTACTGACAAAATACCAGATTCATCATTTGATGAGTTGTTGCATTCAACTATTTCAGATGTCATATGGTGCCACATGTACTTCACTGGGGCGATCAAACGTGATGCAGATGAATCCATGTGATACAGCTGAAGAGAGAAAAATGTAAACATGCCAATTTAATAGGCAAAAATCTTTTGTTTGGATAGAAACTTTTTTTTTTTACTTTTTAATGTTATGCTGGTATGAGTGCAATAATATGATAATCATGATTAAATTTTTATGCAGATAACAATTATTTACCATAGCATCTTGGTGACAAGCACCTTGTAGGACTTTGTGAGACGTTTGCACTGATGGCATTTCAGAGATTCCAGGAGGTGAGGGTATAAGAACCATTTTCAAGACCGACACTAGACAATCCTAAAAATTAAGCAAAATTAACATTAAATGACATAATGCGAGAAAATGTGGACAAGTTGCTCAAAATATTCACGTGCAACCCACAAAACCCTAGAAAACACCTATTTTCTTTTGAAGGAAAGAGTCTACAGGAATATTTTCGAGTTTTGTAGGGATACACGGAAAATTTTCCCAAAATAAAAGGAGCTGATAAAAGGCAAAAAAAAAAAAAAAGGATACTTGCTTGTGGGCCCTCTAGTTGTATAGGAAGGTAATAGCTTGCATCATGCACAAGTGTCCCATTTTGTAACAATTTCAATACAGCTCTTGAACCTCTCCCTCTACACATCCAGTATTAAATAATAACAAGTAAGAAAGTGTAAATCAAGTTTGTTATTATAATGGTCGGGTGCTGGTGAGACAGGACAAACCAGTTAGTAATGCATCTGTATGACTGTGGGTTTTCCTAGTCTTTGGACTAATAAGCATTCTTTTCTATGCTCTTACTTCCCTTATTAATTTTGTTTGATTGCACATCGGAGAGCAATTGATGCTAAACATGGTCAAAATTGGACTGAATAGTAAAAATATTAATAGTAGGATTTGTTGCACATAAATTGAAGGTCAATTTAAGGATATTTTTTATTAGGCTTAGGTTGAACTTGATCGAGTTGCAAGAACTCGCATGGTACATGCCTAGTAAAAGTTTTAAAGTTGAAAAATTGGAACTGTTTTTGTAACCTGCCCTGGATACCAAGTGGAAGGTAAAACCCCCATCTCTTAACCATCTGAAAGCGCTTGGCATGCCACACATGTGTGCGCAGCCTCTTCGTGCCATCACTCGCCACAACAAATCCCAACTCAGGGTTACTAGTGAGTTCTCTCCTTCTCCTCTCCCTTCTACATACCTACAAAACAAAAAAAAACGAATCCTTTTGTAAATGTCATGAAGTTATAGCAAGGTTTTGTTGTCTCGCTTGACTAATTAACCTTCTTTTTCTCTCTGGTTTTGTCGGGATCATCGTCAGAAGCGTCCGATGGTGAGCCTCGTGAGGAGGAGGAACGGCGGCGCTTGGAACGACGGAGGTGGGAGGTGGTACGGCGGCGTAGGGAGCGGGGGAGGCGGAAGCTAGCGGAGAGGCGACTGGAGACGAGGGAGTGTAGGGATTGGATCTCAGGGCGGCGCGCGTCGGCCAACCTCTGCACGTTTAGGGTTCTAGGAGGAGGAGGGTTTTGCGCTGTTGCCGCCATTTTTGCTTTTTCTTTTTCTCTGTTCTTTTTTATTTCTGCAGAATGCAGAGGTAGGGAATTCGTATCCTCTGCATTAACTCAAATTTTGTGTTAAAATATGGACCGTTCGATTGAGATCCGCACTGATATTAAAGACCCCGTACGTTACAGGCGTGGACCGGATTGGTTCGAATTCTGATCATACGGTTAATAAATTAACTCAAACGGTACGTTAGTGCAGAGGATACGGATCAGAGGTAGCAGGGACAGACCCAAGTGGTTCCGGGGACAACTGTCCCCCCTCTGGATTTTGAGTTTTAGTGGAGATTTATCGATTCCGATTGACTTTACTCTCCCTAGAATTTATTTTGTCCTCCTTTGAACATTTGATTTGTAATTCGGGTTAAATTTAGAGTTAAAATTGAAATAAATTTGTTGAATTTTTATTGATAATTAGAATTATAAGTCAAAACATCATAATTATAAGTCAAAGCATTAAAAAGTATAAATTAAAGTATTGTTTTTTTTATCGAGTATCCAATTGGTTAATGAATTTAAATCTGATTCGATATGTTTTTGCCCTCCGACGAATACAAACCAAGTACCCGACAGCCCAACCCGAACCCGAATGGAATTTGAGTAATTTGCGTTCGATGAAGATGCATGTATATTGGATAGTAAATTCGTATTTGGATCTATAACATATAAATAAATACGAACTTAATAAATTAATTAGTATCGTGTATGTGTCTGGAGACATTATAAGATAACAAAAGAAAAATTATCATACAAAGATACAACGACATATTTTTTAAAAAATATATCAATAATAATTATTCAACAAGAGGAGGGTTCCAATACCTCATGTTTTTCATACCTCATCATACCTCATATTTAATATCTTCGTTTTCAAAGTCCAAACCGTCGATCCGAACCATTCAACATGATATCCATATTAAAATATGCTTAAAGACTAAATTTTATAATTTTTGAATTTTTTTTTACTATTTTTTAAGATAGGTACAAAATCACTATTTTTGAACGGTCCAAAAACAGTGATTTTGTACCTATCTTAAAAAATAGTAAAAAATTTCCAAAAATTATAAAATTTCATCCCTAGGCATATTTTAGTATAGATATCATGTTGAACGGTTCGGATCGACGGTTTGGACTTTGAAAACGAAGATATTAAATATGAGGTATAATGAGATATGAAAGTTATGAGGTATTAGAACCCTCCTCATTCAACAATATCCATAAATGATATTAAAATAATTTGAAAAGAAATGAAAGAACATGATTAATCATTTATCAATTAATCCAGAAATTTCTTAAATAACATTTAAAAAATAAAAAGTAATCAGGACTCAATCAGAAAATTGAGTATCTGACAATCAAATAAAGAGGGTTTAGAAAAGTTTTCGGAAAATATAGAAAAAGAGGCGTCCACGAGTACGTGTCTAAATAATTTAGACTTCTACACGCAAAAAAAAACAAAAGGATAATAAAAAAAGACACTATTTAATCGAAGAGCTGATATTCAATCAAAAAAAAATTATTTAATTACAGTTGTTGAAAGATCAGAACATCTACTTGCTTAATAAGAGAGGAGATATGGATCCAATAAATTATGAGATACACTTCTTTAAATTATGACATATATTTTTCTATTGAAAGCTATCCAATAAATATTTATATTTTAATTTCTTTTATGAGGTGGATTATTATGCTTTGGAAAGTAAAGTTTATGTTTTAATTTTTGTTTATATCTTTATTTTTAATATTTAAACAATCAATTTCGAACCTTTCAATATGATCTCCATATTAAAATGTAATGAGAAACTAAATTTTATATTTTCCAAAAAAATTGAACTCACTGTTTTTCATAATAATGAAGATATTAAAATAGTGATTTAAAAAAAATTTAAAAAGAGAGAATTTCATGTACAACCCCAGAAAACTTGAAAATTACGTATTTTTTCCTCTAAAATTCATAATATCATACTTATCCTTTTTAAATTTCAAAAATCACAAATTTACCTATGCTAATGTCTTTTTTAAAATTCATTTTAAATTTAGTAAATATTCAATTACCCTTCAGTAAAAGAATAAAAAAAATATAGGGTGTTTTAGAATAATGTCAATCTTCTAAGTGGATGATTTTCAAGGACAAATAGAGCATTTTTCAACTTCTAACGTGTACATAGTGACATTTAGGTATATGCTTGTGTAAGTATCAGAAATAGAGAAATGACCCATTTGCTCTCGAAAATTGACCAATTAAAAGACTGGCATTTTTCTGAAACATGCTACTAGTTTTTATTTTTGTAATGAGAGGTAAAATGAGTACTTCATAATTTGAAATGAATTTTAATAAAATAACATGAAATGGGTAAGTTTGTGAGTTTTTGAAGAAGGGTAAATATGATATTATGAATTTTAGATGGGGGAATAAGTAATTTCAAAAATTTTGAGGAGCAAACATGAAATTCCCCTTTAAAAAATTATTAAAAAAATAAAAAATTTGATTTCCAAATACATTTCAATATGGAGATCATTTGAAAGGTTCAGATTATTGATTTTAAAAATAATAAATATTTTTGTTTTCTAAAAATCTGATGTTTGAAGTCTGATATATGTATTTTACATCACACGTAAAAAGATGAAATACTTTGATAATAGTCTTACCGTACAACAAGTAACTTCAAATTTAATTATTATTAGTGGCTTTGATTGAATACACAAAATTTAATATACGGACACTTTATTTGATTTGAAAGATGATATCTTGACTGTCAAATTAATCAATTATTTGCATATTCATAACCCTTTCTTTCTTTTTTTACAATTGACCACCCACCAAAAATTCTTCTTTTTTTTCTTAAAATAAGAAAAGGAAAACATCATGTCAATCATTTTTCTTTCTTTTATAAGTAGTTTTCAAAATTATTAGATCTTCCTTGATTTTTTTTCTCATGAACAACGACATGGCCCAATATTAATTGTGTCTCAAAATTATCATATTTTTATATACTATATGCAAAAACCCACAAATATATATTGAATAATATTCTACAAACACAATGTATAGATAAACTGAAAAAATATATAATCTCAATAAATAGATAAATAATTAAATAAATTATGATATCACTTTTTATCTAATTAATAACGAGTCTAAGAAAAAAAAATAATATTTGTTTAAGGGCTAGGAAATTCAATCAAGATAGCCGGAACAATTCTTTTCGCCCATCTAATTTTAATTTCTAACTACATTTAGAAGATTGAAATTCCGTTTTCTTATATACTAAAATCGATGAATATTTTAAAATTTAAGTAAATAAATTGATGTTTTATATATATACTATAATCATATCATCATTTTTAAAATCTATATTATAATAAGAATTTCTTAATTTTTTTTTACTTCTTGATTGTCTAAATAATTTAATTTTCATTTATGACATGATCAAAATTAATATCAAGGGACACTATATACGTCTTCATTGAAAATTTATATTTAGAGAAGTTTTGCATGTTTGATAAGAGAGAGAGAGAGAGGGAAGAGTTTTGCATGTGTTTTCATGTAAATGTTGCTCGACTCTTATTTAACTATCTTTATATATAAATGATGTTAACTATAACTTATTGTATATTAAAAAAAAAAGAGTAGAAATTTGCTATCAAATAAGTCTTTCTTTATTTTTTTTAAAATTAAGGTGATAAAAATATGTTAATAATTATATTTAATTATTTATGATTTTGGACACTTCTAAATTTTGAAATGAGAAATCTGAGAAAATCAATAAATATATAACATAATAAGAAATTGACATGATATGTTATATAAAATTGATTAGTTTAAATCTCAAAATATCTGTGAATCTGAGAAAACATTCAAGAAAGTTGAAATGCGAAAAGGTACCATCTTCAGACGATAGCACAGTTTGACGGTCTTCTGACGAAGACAAAGCTTTTCATTTTTCCTTTGATAAATTAAAAGTAGTTTTTCGCTTTTTCAATTCCATCTAAATAAAGATAAAGTATTCTCTGTGAAAGAAAAAAAATTATTTGAATAAATATTAGAGTCACCAAAGATTAGCCATGACTTTGATGTAATTTTCTGTTACAATTTAGTTAGTGGTTGACTAAGTCAAATGATGTAATTAGTATTCTTAACAGATTCAGTTAGTTAGTTAGTTACTATTGGACTACCTCCTGTATGAAAGGCTTTATAAGACCCTGTAACCAAAAGACTCGATACAATAATAAAATAAGAAAAGTTTCAAGCTTTATCTCTGTCTCTCTTATCTTCTACAAATTTCATAATAAACAACTAATACAAAAATGGCGAAATGAGAGATAAAGTTAAAGGAACTTACTGAGAAAACGAGAGTATCACTACTGAGATATCAAGAGTAAAATGACATAGAGAATGCTTATTTTTCGAAAGAGAAAACGATACGATAAAGAAAGAAGAAAGAGAAATGAAATAAAAGACGCTTGGTTGTATCAATATTATAATCGATAATAGAAATAGTAATTTATCAAACGGCGCTAATACAAACAATAATTAACCAAAGGGCCGCTATATTAAGTCGGTTCCGAAATGTCGGTTATTAAGCATGTTAATCTCAACTATAAAGCATTTAATATAATTTTACTTTTTAAAGCATGATAGCCCACCCATCTCATTTTTTTTTATTTAAAAAGGTTGGTTTTATAAAAACTCTTATTTTGATCACGCGCTGTCTAAAAGGCGACCCATCTAAAATTCACTGTGCATCAGGACAGAGATGAGATTTCCAAACAAGTCGTCGACATTGATTTTTGTGAATTTATTATTTATAATGAATTAAGTTCAATAATAATTTTAAAAATAATAAAAAATTATATTTTTTTTTCTAAAAATCTGTTGTTTGAAATCTGACCGAGATTTTTATTAATATCCAAAGTTAATTACAAAATAAAAAAAATGCCCATAACCGTTAGCTTTTGTTAAAAATGCCCAAACCGGCCATTAAATGGCCGGTCCTTATTTAAAGAGGAAACCGGCCATTAAATGGCCGGTTCTTGATTGATTGATTGATTTATTTTTATTTTTTAGAGACAAATAGCTAAAATGCTGAAATATAACACTAAAAAATCGAATTTTTTTAAAATATTTGTCAAATTACTTTTTTGATAGCATATTTATACTAAAATACGCTAAATTACTTGAAATTATGTTAATTTATGCTTATTTACACTAAATTACTTGAAATTATGTTAATTTTTATTTTATTTTTTTTAAGAAACAAATAGCTAAAATGCTGAAATATAACACCAAAAAATCAATTTTTTTTAAATATTTGTTAGATTACTTTTTTTATATATAATTAGCATATTAATACTAAAATATGCTAAATTACTTGAAATTATTTTAATTTATGCTGAATTACACTAAATTACACTAATTATGTAGAATTATGCTAAAATATGATAAATTATACTAAATTACGTATGAATAGGGCCGATTTTGTGCCATCTTTCATAAATCATAAAAATGGTATAAAAATTCCAAAAATAATAAAAATTTGTATTCTACAAGTTCATTATATAACTAATTTACTGAGCTACGTAGATTAGAGAATAGAAATGAAAATATTAATCGAAAACTTCAACTGAAGTTTTGAGACTCTTCCATTTGTTTTTTGAGGCTCTTCCCTTTTCCGAAAAGTGGTCATTTGCTGAAATCGGACACTCGAGCGCCGTTTTATGGCCGTTTGAAGTTTCGTCGTTGTTTTTCACCTTCTCAGTAAAGATATCATCCTTATTCATACGTAATTTACCGTAATTTACCGTATTCTAGCATAATTCTACGTAATTATTGTAATTTAGCGTAATTTAGTGTAATTCAGCATAAATTAACATAATTTCAAATAATTTAGCGTATTTTAGTATAAATATGCTAATTATATATCAAAAAAGTAATCTAACAAATTTTTAAAAAAAATCAATTTTTTAGTGTTATATTTCAGCATTTTAGCTATTTCTCTCTTAAAAATTAAAAAAAAAAAATTAACATAATTTCAAGTAATTTAGTGTAAATAAGCATAAATTAACATAATTTCAAGTAATTTAGCGTATTTTAGTATAAATATGCTATCAAAAAAGTAATTTGACAAATATTTTAAATTTTTTTGATTTTTTAGTGTTATATTTCAGCATTTTAGCTATTTGTCTCTAATAAAAAAAAATTAAATCAAAGACCGGCCATTTAATAGCCGGTTTCCTATTTAAATAAGGACCGGCCATTAAATGGCCGGTTTGGGCCTTTTTAACAAAAGCTAGCGGTTCTGGATATTTTTATTATTTTGTAATTAACTTTGGATATTAATAAAAATCTCGGAAATCTGATATATGTATTTTTTGAAACATGATATCGTGACTGTCAAATTAATCAATTATTTGCATATTCATAACCCTTTTTTTTTGTGACAATTGAACACCCACCAAAAATTCTTCTTGTTTTCTTAAAATAAGAAAAGGAAAACAGCATGTCAATCATTTTTCTTTCTTTTATAAGTAGTTTTCAAAATTATTAGATCTTCCTTGATTTTTTTTCTCATGAACAACGACATGGCCCAATATTAATTGTCTCAAATTATCATATTTTTATATACTATATGCAAAAACTCACAAATATATATTGAATAATATTCTACAAATATAATGGATAGATAAACTGAAAAAAAAAATATAATCTCAATAAATAGATAAATAATTAAATAAATTATGATGTCACTCTTTGAGTAGAACTAGGGTGCTCCTAAGCTCACCAAGCCCTTCCGTGAGCGCGACTCGAAAACCTATTGAATTGACTTCAAACGACATTTTCAAACCGTTAGATGTTCAATCTATATTAAAATGTGCTTGGAGACCAAATTTTACATTTTTTGAAATTTTTTTACTATTTATTAAGATGGTTTGAAAATCGCTGTTTTCCAATGGTGCAGAATTTTAATAAAAACATCGATTTTCAAACCATCTTAATAATAGTAAAAAAATTCCAAAAAATGTAAAATTTGGTCTCCAAGCACATTTTAATATAGATTGAACATCTAACGGTTTGAAAATGTCGTTTGAAGTCAATTCGATAGATTTTAGAGTCGCGCTCACGAAGGGCTTGGTGAGCTTAGGAGCACCCTAGTTCTACTCTCACTTTTTATCTAATTAATAACGAGTCCACAATATACTGCACATAAAATTGTTGGAGCATCACGTGAGTAAAAGTTAATTATTTAATAGTCAAAGAAAAAAAAATATTATTTGTTTAAGGACTAAGAAAAAACAATTCTTTTCGCCCATCTAATTTTAATTTCTAACTACATTTAGAAGATTGAAATTCCGTTTTCTTATATACTAAAATCGATGAATATTTTAAAATTTAAGTAAATAAATTGATGTTTTATATATATACTATAAACATATCATCTTTTTCAAAATCTATATTATAATAAGAATTTCTTAATTTTGTTTTACTTCTTGATTGTCTAAATAATTTAATTTTCGTTTATGCAAAACTATATACGTCTTCATCGAAAATTTATATTTAGCAAGGTTCTAAATAGCGTTTATAGCGTCGTAGCGGGAAGGCTAAAAAAAAAGCTATAGCGAATAGCGTCGCTATAGCGGAAGCTATTCCAAATAGCGTTTTTTTTTTTACATTTCGTATATTCAATATTTGTACTAAATATCAACATTATCTAAGGTCTCATAGAACAATAAATAACACCAAAGTAATTAAGAAATTATAATATTCATATTGAACTCGTACAAAGTCCAAATTGCGGTTCAAAATATCCATAGTAATATCATAAACTATCGATTTTTCCTATTAAAAATATCTTAAGTATCATGATTCATGACATTAATGTAACACCGTGAACTTTTAAAATTCAGATTTAATTAAAATGATAAGTGGTAAATCGAATAATATATATATACGTGTATACAAATTTAGTGACGTGGATGGTGAACAATAATTATACGATAAATTGTGTTAAGAGAGAAGAGTAAAATATGTAAGAATTCAATTATATCGAATATGGGACAAGTGTGAGGTTCTATTTACAAAATTGTAAACTTACAAGTGGGGCCCTTTTGTCATTTCTTCCTTTCTTCTTCTCTTTTCTTTCTTTCTTTTCCTGCCTTCTCCTTTTCTTTTCCTGGTTCCGCCAAAGAGAGAAAGAACGAGAGAGTGAGAGAGAGTGAGAGAGAGACCCTCCGGTGACCATTTCGCCCAAAAATCGAGATTCCGAGAGAGAAGTTTGAATCTCGCACCCTCACCCGATTGGTTGGTAAATTCCCTCTCTATTTCTCTCTCATTTCGAGTTTTCGTATTTCTAGGGTTTCGGTGAAAACCCGTAGAATTGCACCAAATTGATTGTACTATGCCTTTGTTGTTTCTAAAGTGTTTATTTGTCGATTTCGTGTTCCAATTTGTAACCAAATTTCCGATTTATGGATTTCCCCGAAATCGATTTGAGTTTTGGTACCGTTCTCTTGAATTGAATCAAACCTGACCCGAATTGTGTTTGTGAGTGAGTCGGTGCCCTAATGACTAAGTTAATCGATAACCAAACCGAATTGTGACTATTTATGCCTTAAACCCTAGAATTAGTGAATACGTAAAGTTAAGGGTTTAATCCGCAAAAGTGTCTGAATTTGAGTGAATTGACTTGTGAATAGATCCGCACGAGCACGCGTAGTGGAATAGACGAGCTTATTGAGTCGCAAGATCGCGGACCCTCTAAGTGCCCTACATAACCAGGTGCGGGGGTTCACGGGATCTGTTTTGGGATTTATTTCGTAGAACTAAATAACGGTGCATATAACTTATATATTGATGACTTGATTGAATATACGTTGCATATCATCATGTTGAATCTCTGATTGAAAGCATTAGTTGTCGCATTTGCATGAATTGCATATTAATATAATTGAATTGTTATATCTGTGATGATTCTCATGTTGGTATGGTTTATCGATTTCTGTTCTATCGTGTTGGATAAGTGAATGGAACCACCGTACTGAATTGAATTGAATGATTGAAGTGAACAGTGAATTGTAAAGTCTAATTAGCTACTAGACTTTACTCCAGGACCCTTATGCGCATCTGGTGAATGGCCCTAGTGACCCAGTACCGGTTGGGTAAGGGATAAGTGTATTGTGATTGCAGGTAGTGAAACTGTGGTTCAGTGGTTCAGTGGTTCAAGTGGTTCAGTGAAAAGTTTATTTGTTCTCGTTTAACAAAGTGATATTCTGTTGCATAGTCGCGAGATATGCTAGTGATTATTCGAATTGATTTTGTGATGTGAATGTATAACTTGAAACCAGGTAAGAGAATTGTTAAGCCAGATGGGATAGATTGTTGATATCTATCGTTGTTAACCGGACTGTGCAAAGCTACTAGTTAAGCCCCCAGAATTCTGGAAATCCTTTGATTACTTTTGAATGAAATAATAGTTGGAATTCGTTTGAATCGGTGTGTGAGCATATGCATGTTATCATGACTGATTGATTAACTGAATAATTAGATGCGGTAATTGTTTAGTTCTAGTAATGGGTTTCTTACAAATCCAGTAGCCCTATAAATTCCGCACTGAGAAAACGGATGACAAGTTTTCTCACCCCCATCCCCTCGGGGAATTTTTCTTCTTTTTAAATAAATGTGTGCAGGTAAACGCGAGTGAAAAGGGGCACTCGGGCGCGACAAGTGAGGCCTAAGCCGCATAGATAGGGTATGCCCTGTAGATTTAACCATCCCGGTATTTTGTGGTGTAACCAAATTAAACAGGCCTTGTTATTTGTAAATTTGATAAGACATGTTGTTTCTGCGAAATATTTATGAATACGTTGCTTGATCGTTTCCGTTTATTTCGATTTTAGATTTGCATGGTTTAAATGTCTTAAATACATGTGAGGTGGTGTTTAAATTGCTAGTGAAATGGGGTTAGATTGTTTACATAATAAGAGGATTGATCGGGTTTGAAAACGAGGTTGAAATGGCATGAAATGGGCAAAGGAATGAACTCAGTAGGCTTATTGCGGGCCGCAATAACCTTATTGCGGGCCGTAATAAAGGAGACAGAGCCGGAAAATGGCTCTGGATGAATCTGTGTATATCATTACGGGCCGCAATTAATTGATTGCGGGCCGCAATGAGAGGAGACAGAACTTAAAACCCAGCTGAGAAATTCGTATATGGATTGCGGGCCGCAACCATTTCCTTGCGGGCCGCAACGACAGTGGGGTTTTGAGTCAGAGGAATTATTGCGGGCCGTAAGAGGGGTGGTTGCGGGCCGCAACAACTTGAGTCAGAAACTAGAAAAAAAAAAAGAAAAGCAGAAGGAAATTCGAGTAGAGGTTGCGGGCCGAAATGGGCCCTACTGCGGGCCGCAATGGTTGTTCTGAATTCACTGTTTTGAGTATAAATGGGCCGAATTGAATCGGATTTGAACCAAATTTGTTTTAAATCAAATCATATGATATGTGTATAAATTTTAAAGTGTTTGGTTGAGTAGATTATATCGTACATGCCTTGTGAATATACGGGCAACTGTATATTCACGGCGAGAACTGCGCGACCCCCTGTTCCGGGGTGTGACAATTAATCTATTTTTTTTTCTATTCAAATTTTAATTCCGGTTTGGACTTTTTTTCTATTCAAATTTCTATTTCTATTCCCAATTTCAAATTGATTTATTTGTAGCAAGTAGCAACAAATTCAATTTCGGGTTGAGATTTTTTTATCTTTATTTAAAACCCATATAAATTGCTTAAAAAAAAAAAAAAAACTCATATTGTATAGCGCAAATAGCGCTATAGCGGCCGCTATAGCGGCCGTAGCGCAAATAGCACACTTTGATGTTGTAGCGTAGCGTTTGGGTCCAAAAACGCTATAGCGCGCTATTTAGAACACTGATATTTAGAGAAGTTTTGCATGTTTGATAAGAGAGAGAGAGAGAGGGAAGAGTTTTGCATGTGTTTTCATGTAAATGTTGCTCGACTCTTATTTAACTATCTTTATATATAAATGATGTTAACTATAACTTATTGTATATTAAAAAAAAAGAGAGTAGAAATTTGCTATCTAATAAGTCTTTCTTTATTTTTTTTTAAATTAAGGTGATAAAAATATGTTAATAATTATGTTTAATTATTTATGATTTTGGACACTTCTAAATTTTGAAATGAGAAATCTGAGAAAATCAATAAATATATAACATAATAAGAATTTGACATGATATGTTCTATAAAATTGATTAGTTTAAATTTCAAAATATCTGTGAATATGAGAAAACATTCAAAAAAATTGATCACTAAGTCAATATTGAACAATTCTCTAATCAAGTGTCAGTTATTTTTATTTTACACAATAAGATATTGTAGTGTAATTTGTATTTAATAATTATTGATACTTTTTTTTATTTCTTACCTCTACAACTCCCATTTAGTTGAGTTAATATTTTAAAGATATCATAGATCCGAACAGAACATGCAATCCAATGCATGCATATATAAAGAGTTTAACACTTAGGTTATTCATTATTTTGGGTGAAGGCTCCAATGCTGCATTTTTCATTTTTTTAATATTTAAAATAATAAGCTACAATAACACTAGTTAATTTCTTTTCGAATAAATATGAAAATAGAGTAAATTGGATGTAAACAAAGACTATTTACAATTTATATGGGTTTTGAAGATATTTTGTAGTGTTTCATGGTTTAAATGAAATTTGTTTCTTATATTATACAAAAACAAATATCTTGTATGGAACATCGATTATCTCCATTCTATTATTAAGCACGTTGGGTGTCTGATCCGCCAACAGCTACGATTGAAAGCTGAAATTTTGGATTTAATCTCAATCCTCCAATCACATAAGCTGTCTTCTTTTGATTAAATACATATAAATAATATGTATAAGTCTAAATTTAGCTAAATACATACTCACCACACGTACCGCCACACGATACATTACAATTAAAATTAAACAAATCTGAAATTTAGCGATATAATTATCAGTTTCTTTATTTCTTTTTTCCTTATTTCTCCTTCTCCAATTAAACCAATTCCACTTTCCGTTTCTATATGGCGGATTACAATGGAAATCAATTTTTCCTTCACTTCCTTATTTCTCTTTCTTTGTTTCTATAGATATTACCGTGAGAAATCTAGAATAAATTATCAATTTTTTTTCTATACAAATCTATACAGATTAATTGAAAACAATAGAAGCACAAATTAGCAGGACATGAAGAAGGAAAAAAAAAACAAAATTAGAAAGGTCACATGTCATTAATTTATTATATTCGCATTCATATTTTATTGGATCCGATTTAAAATTCCTTATTGATCTGATAATAATATTTATGAAAAAAATTCTCCACTTTTTTAAATAGCAAATAATTGTTGTAATTTATTATAAATTATATCTTGTCATTTCATACAACTTAGTTGCATTACAGCTGTGCTCTTAATTAGTATTTTTATATTGTAACACATGTCATTAATTCTTTGTTACTTTATATATATATATTCATACAAAATTCAAAATAAAATTTGAATCTGACTCGAAATATATTCATACAAGTCCGAAATGATAACTGACTTCGTGTAAATAAACAAAAAAAAATCGTCTCTACAGTAAAAGTTCAAAGTGCCAGAGGAAACAAATACATAAAGATGTACAAATTATTTATTCTTTTTCAATGATAACCAGAACTTTACTGAAAAGATTCTACTATAGCGCAAAAAATAAATAAAAAATACCCAACATTTTGCACATCCCTTGTCTGTTAATAGGAAAAGAAGACCATAAATTATTCTTTTTATAGTAAAGTGTTTATTGAACTAAAGTGTAAAATGTAACATTCTCTGAGTGGGAAGTTGTGAGTTCGAAAACTCAAATGAGAGGTCATTTACACTAAATGGAAGTTGTAGGCTAGATCTCCACTTTTCTTATTAAAAAAATAAATATAAAATACTTATAAAATTAAAATTAAAATATATATATAGAGAGAGGTTGGTTAAGATCAAAGTGGTATGACCAAAGCTTTGGTACTACAAAATTGTTTTTGCGATTTTCAAAGTTCAAATAGTCGATCTGAAGTGCTCAACGTGTTCTCCATATTAAAATGTACTTGGAGACCAAATTTTACATTTTTTGGAAAAATTTTACTATTTTTTATGGATTTTTGAAAATCACTGTTCTTCAGATTTTATTTATTTATTTTTTATTATAAAAAACAGTGATTTTCAAAAATCCATAAAAAGTAGTAAAAAATTCAAAAAAATGTAAAATTTGGTCTCCAAGCACATTTTAATATAGAGAACACGTTGAGCACTTCAGATCAACTATTTGAACTTTAAAATTGCAAAAACTAATTGGTAGTACCACTTTTAAAATGTAATTTTTTTCTACATTGCTAAATTTTGAGGATCCATTAGTAAATTAAGAGCCATGGACTAGACAGGAAGATAAAATGCTTCTATTAATTTTACAAATCAGAGTGGTCTACAACTAGATCACCATGAGGTCTTCGTCCTAGATAAGATAGGAAATTAAGCAACAAGCCCAAACACAATCAGGGATATAAATGAGGAACAAAGTCTGCTGGTAAGTATTGAGAACATGGCGACCTCACAGGAGCATTCCCCGACTTATTGGTAAATGAGATGGGTTGTCAGAGAATTAGAAGGAAAGTTGCAAGTAGATCCTTCACCTTTTCATTTTTCTGTAATTTGAATGGGCGGGTAGCTAGAAAAGTTAGCAGCAATTTTTTTGTTCTCTTATAATACGTCCCGTTGCAACGCACGGGCACGATACTAGTAATTTATTGTTGAGTTATGAATTATTCATTTGCGCAGTAGAGTTTAAAATTTTCTTGGTTGAAGTAACAAGTTGGTTTAAAGTTGGTTCAGTTATTTTTAGTTTTCTTAAAGTGTAGTTTATATGTAATAATAATTATTATTAAATTGAGCTCTCCATTTGTAAAAATAAATTCTTCTAAAAAATATTTGGTAAATAAAAGTAAAATACCTTTGAGATTGACATTCTGTACCGAATTTTTTATTTATATCCAAAAAATAAATCAAATTACAAAACATAACCAAGTTGGGGGCAAAATTCGAAATATACCCAAACCGGAAAATTTTTTTCCGGATTCAACGTCTAACTCCGAAAAAAATGTTTCCGGAAATTGAACTCTAATTCTGGAAAAAAAATTTCCGGATTTAACAATTTTTTTTTTTTTTTTAGAGATTCCGGAAATTTTTTTCAGAACTTAACAAATTTTTTTTTTTAAGAGAAAAATAGCTAAAATACTGAAATCTAACGCTAAAAAATCGAATTGTTTTTTTTAAATATTTGTTAAATTAATTTAAAAAATTTCAAAATGGTGTAGAATAATTTAGAAATTATCAAAATAGCTAAAATACTGAAATCTAACACTAAAAAATCGAATTATTTTTTTACTACGAATAGGGCCGATTTTGTGCTAAATACGGTAAATTTACTAAAATGCTGAAATTATAATAATTATGTAGAATTATGCTAAAATACGATAAATTACGCTAAATTACGTATGAATGGGGCTTATTTTGTGGCATCTTTCATAAATCATAAAAAATAGTAAAAAAAATTCCAAAAATAATAAAAATTGGTATTCTAAAAGTTCATTACATAACTAATTTACTGAGCTACGTAGATTGAATAATATAAATGAAAATCTTAATCGGAAACTTCAACTGAAGTTTTGAGGCTCTTCCCTTTGTTTTTTGGCGATTCTGAATTTGGAAAACTAGCAAAGCAAGTTCAGACGCATGCGCATTTTCGCAAGCTTTCCGAAAAGTGGTCATTTACTGAAATCGGACACTCGAGCGCCGTTTTATGGCCGTTTGAAGTTTCGTCGTCGTTTTTCACCTTCTCAGTGAAGATATCATCCCTATTCGTACGTAATTTAGCGTACTTTACCGTATTCTAGCATAATTCTACATAATTATTGTAATTTAGTGTAATTCAGCATAAATCAAGTAATTTAGCTTGTTTTAGTATAAATATGCTAATTATATATAAAAAATGTAATCTAGCAAATATTTAAAAAAACAATTCGATTTTTTAGTGTTAGATTTCAGTATTTTAGCTATTTTGATAATTTCTAAATTATTCTACACTATTTTGAAATTTTTTAAATTAATTTAACAAATATTTAAAAAAACAATTCGATTTTTTAGCGTTAGATTTCAGTATTTTAGCTATTTTTCTCTTAAAAAAAAAATTTGTTAAGTTCTTAAAAAAATTTCTGGAATTTCTAAAAAAAAAAAAAAATTTGTTAAATTCGGAAAAATTTTATCTGGAATCTCTAAAAAAAAAAAAAAAAAAATTTAAGTTCGAAAAAATTTTATCCGGAATTTCTAAAAAAAAAAAAAAAATTTAAGTTCGGAAAATTTTTATCTGGAATCTCTAAAAAAAAAAAAAAATTGTTAAGTCCGGAAATGTTTTTTTCCAAAATTAGAGTTCAATTTCCGGAAAATTTGTTTCCGGAGTTAGACGTTGAATCCGGAAATTTTTTTTCCGGTTTGGGTATATTTCGAATTTTGCCTCTAACTTGGTTATGTTTTGTAATTTGATTTATTTTTTGGATATAAATAAAAAATTTGGCATTCTGTAAGTTGTAAAGAAATTGAGATATTTATAATTTTGAAGTCATAAATCTGATAAAATGATACGGAGCACCTAATTAATCATCAAAGTTTAATTTATTTTTTCTTCAAAACCTTTTTAATTCATTTTTTATGTTCTTTGATTATGGGAAATCATTTCAAGGATTTATTTTTTGGAAAAAATTATTGTGTATTTTTTCTTTTACAAATGCTTGAAGAATTATTTTTTCTTTTACAAATTATTAATTATTCCACTTAATCCTATATATGCTACCTCATAGGTGAGTTTACATGTAGACCATATTTTAGGATTAATTGATGCTTATTTGCAAATTTGAAGTTCAATTAAAATTTAATTGAAGGGCAAATTAATTATGCTGAGAGGGCAGAATTGCAAAATTGAGCGAATTGACTAATGATAAAGGCATGCCACGTAATCCGATAGGCCATGTTTGGTTGTGGAGTAAGAGGTGGAGTAAACCCCTTACTCCACACTTAGGTAGCCAAACGAGAAGTAAAAGAAGAGGAGTAAGGTGGAGTAAGCGGTGAGTTAATCCGGAGTAAGTTACTCCACCACTTCAGGTGGATTAACTTACTCCACACTTACTCCACCTGTAGGGCCCACTATCATAGGAAGAGGCTCAGTTTCCAACACTTTACTCCTCTAGGCGGATTAATTTAAGCTATGAGTTATACTACCAAACAAGGTGTAAAATATGTGGAGTAAGATGGAGTAAGTCATTTAATCCTCATTAACTTTACTCCACAACCAAACGTGACCATAATGTGTAATGACTGCATATGGGGCCCTGGAGCTCACCTATGGACACGCGGCGTGCTGCGACAAGCTAATCCTGTGGACCCCTACGCATAAGCCCGGAAGCATTGTTAAAGTTATTATATATTATAAATGAGAAACAAGAACACCAAGGTGCTGTGGTGTAGTCGGTTATCACGTTAGTCTTACACACTAAAGGTCCCCAGTTCGAGCCTGGGCAGCACCATCACTTATTTTATTCTTTTTGTTTGTTGCAAATGCACGCACTTCTTTCTTCTCTCATTGTATGACTTTCTTAAAATGTCTGTTCCTTTTTCTGACTTAATTTGTAAAACAGAAATTGGTTTCTCTTTTTCTGAACAAACTACAAACAATAAAACAAGACAGGTGCCAAATCAAACAATTTTTTTCTTTCTTTCTTTTTCCTATTAGGCTATAAGGCTGTTCTTATTATCTTTTTAATTGGCTTCAAAGTTCAAAGCCAATTATTTACCAAAAAAATTATTTTCTGATTACGGATAAATCAGGGCGTACCAGTTCAGCTCTTTAATTTGGTCTTAGTTATCTTCTATGATGCAGAAAATTCAATAAAAAAAGACAAGGAAATGCTTCTCAGAAGTAAATGTTCTTCACAAAATTGGCATTTTTACCAAACTTGTCCTTGTATTGATAATATATTATTGTAACTAATGCAACAATCTAATTAACTGGTATCTAATGTAAGGATGGTTTTGAGTGCTGTCGAAGAATTGCAAAACAAGCAAGAATCCAACATGATCCTTTGAATTATGCTTCCGTTCTCCACCGTCATACCCCTACTTTCCCGGTTCCATAAATGCACCGCAAAGCTTTCTTTCTGAATCCAATGAAGCTTTTCTCTCATCCACTGTGACTCATTATTTGACTGTGATCCGGGTCCCCGAAACAACCCCTCAATCCGACTCCATTTCAGCGGGTAAAATGCAATTGGTGGCAACACAACCAATTGATGATTGGTGTCGTTGTAAGTACTGTTAATTACTCTACTGACAACTCTTGAGACGAGATAAGGCCCGTTATGACCCCATTTGTTGCCATCAAATGTTGACGCAAATTCTCTTATAAACTCCAACACAACAGGATGCTTCTTGTCGAATATCATCACTGCATTGTTTAATCGGGTCCAATTATGCGTCACGCCATTTACTGTTTGTGCACCTATACAGTTTTTTAAACTATAGAAGCTTTTCAACACTATCACATCTGTGTCTATATAGATACCCCCGTATTTATACAATACCAGTAAACGGATCAAATTCGACAGGTTTTGCCCGATAGACACTTCCCCCGGGTCCACCTCCCCTTTTCTCAGCTGCTCCAACCATGTCTCAGCCAGCGTGCCCTTGACGAGGTACTCGTAATCAGGTGACAATGCAGCAACCCGAAACCCGTTATCTAAAAAAGGTCTTAAGAGCTCGGTACCTTTCAATGAATCCATTGTAGTCGAAATTATCAACAAGCACGCGTTCCGATGCCACTTGAACAAACTCTCTATGGAAAACAGCTCCCTTTTGCCGAAATATTCCAAAGGAGCGATCCAGGTCATGAAAAAAGTAAGGTTACAGCTTGCATTATTTTTTGAAATAAGGGGACCAAAGAATTCAGTGGCTCTCTGCGCAAATTGTTTCGAACGAGCACCGGGACGAAGAATCTTCAAAGAGATTCGCTTCTTTCGTGACATCTTGCGAGAAGTGGATGAGTGATATGAAGTCTGGTTTGTTTTGGGTACTGGTACCGGTACTGGTACTGATACCTGTATCGGCATGGTCTTTTTAATTGACAGTGAGAGGAAAATGCTGGTTTTCGGATGTGAATTTTCTTCTACGTAACCGCAGATGGCGTGATTTTCTGTGCAAAGGAGATGAAGCTCTCCATTGCAAAAGAAAAGAAGAAATATGAGACAAATAGTTAATAAGAAAAGAGGAAGAAGGAAGAGGAAGGAGAAAAGTCTCTTGCTCTTTTGCTTCAGCATTAATTGATTTTGAAAATGTGCTTCTTTCTTTGATTTGAATTTGATCCAAGAAAGGTTTGTATTAATGGCGGTCACATAGTTAATTACATGTGTGTGTGTGTATATATGATATGATGCACCATTCTGATAGTTGTACTCATAATAATTTAAATGGATATATTTTTTAAATCAAGCCCTATCTATTTTGATTGAGTATATATGGATCGGATTAAACGAAATAATCGGATAAAAGTAGCACCTCAAGAAATAGGATAATTCATAAATGAACTTATTTGGAAATTCAGGTTAAAATTCATGAAATTAAAAAAAAGTAAATTATGAATTTGTACATGTGTGTTTTAGATAGATGTTTTAAATTATTCAATAAGAAAGAAAGTACTGAAAGAGTAATTATTTGGAAAGAAGAAAAAATGGGCATTGGAATGTGTTTTAAGTAATGTGTACTCTACGGTACTACACTAAAAACGACAAAGGTACAAATAGTTTATATATATATATATATATATATATAGAGCTGGGCTATGGTGAGTTGCTAAGTAAGATGTTATTTTTACTTCACGCTCATATTTTTATTTTGAAAATCTAAACAACCGATCTGAACCGCTCAACATGTCCTCCATATTGAAATGTGCTTGGAGACCAAATTTTATATTTTTTTAAATTTTTTTACTATTTATTAAGCCACTTTGAAAATAGCTGATCGAGTGGTCCAGAATTTTTTACTGTTCACCCGGATCTGCGATTTTCAAAGTAGCTTAATAAATAGTAAAAAAATTCCAAAAAATGTAAAATTTGGTTTCCAAGCACATTTCAATATGGAGAACATGTTGAGCGGTTCGGATCGGTTGTTTAGATTTTCAAAATGGAGTATGAGCGTGAAGTAAAACGACGTTTTACTTCACAACTCACCATAGTCTATATATATATATATATATATATATATATATAGCATGTGGTTCTTTGTGGAAGTTGTATTATGAAATAGTTTAGCTAAGCCGAGACATGCATATACTGTAAACCAATAATTAAATTTCTTGAAGCATTATTGTCAGAAATATAGATGCCAATTCATGATGCATGCTTCACCCATATGTTTTGAAACATGTTTAATTATGTGATTAAATAGGCACATATTTCTTTAGAAATTCCTAAGTTCACCTTCTTTCCCATTTCAAACAAAAAAAATGTTAATATTAATAATTTTTTTTTGCATATTACTAAGTTATAATTGGTTTGCTCACAACTCACAAATAAAGAGAAGAGAAGAGAAGTGAAGGGGTGAAGAGCTATAATTTAATTTAATTAAGGGTAGTTGGTTAAGTTAATAAACGTGAGTGCATGTAGGGTCAGAAACACAAATTGCATGAGTCACTGTTAAATCATCACCTTTTTCATGATCTCCTCAGTCCTCTATTCTATATCCAAAATAGTAATAATAGATGCGGGCTAAGAGGCCCGTTTGAGTTCTTCACATCTAACACTAGGCCCAATACAATTACAATTACATTTACAATTGGGATTTAACCCAAAAGTAGTCCAAAAGACTTCACATCCCAAATAGGCCCAATAAAAGCCCAATCCCCATTCAACTGAATTTAATTGAATTGGTATAATCAAAGTCAAGAGTAGAACTAGGGTGTGATGTGCTCACCAAACTCTTTGGTGAGCATAACTCTATAATTTATCGGATTCACTTCAAACGAGATGAATCTAAACCGTTGAAACTGATCTACTTTACGAGTGATGCACGTACATGCAAAATTTTGAATTTTTTGAATTCATTTAGTCTAAAGTCAAGTGGTCAAAATTGATGAAAAATGAATGATTCAAAATGAAGTTTTAAAAGTTATTTTAATGCATTCATTTTTTATTAATTTTGACCACTTTACTTTGTACTAAATAAATTTGAAACATTCAAAATTTTGCATGTACGCACATCATTCGTGAAGTACATCAGTTTTAACGGTTTGAATTCATCTCGTTTGAAGTGAATACAATAAATTATGGAGTTATGAGTTTGGATCTGTACTTATTCTGTGCGATTCTGGTGGGAAATCTACTGCTAACGCATCTCAATATCAGGTCACCTGCGACCAATTACCAGACAAATGGGGAAATATGGAAGAGACACAACACAGTACTATGACCTGCGACCAATTACCAGAAAAAGGGGGAAATATGGAAGAGACTCAAGTTAAGTCCCACAACTGATCAAATACAAGGTGGGAGCATTTATATACTAAGCCCTCCTCTTATTTCCATCCTACGTGACGAACCTGATCGGGTGAAATTAGAACTTACTTTTGAGAGAAGACGCGGATTCGTGTAATTGTGACCCGGAACCGGATACGTTTTCTGACTCGGAACTGGGTACGGAAGAATTGTGGTAGCTGGTAATTATCCGTATCCGGGAATTATATACTAAAAAATGCCCATTAATTTGTTGCAATCTTCACTGTTTGGGGCCTCCATTTTGAAGTCATGAATCTTGCTCGTGTGCGTTGATTATTGTAATCTTCGAATCCATTCAGGTAGAACAAGATCGGACCATTCATGTTTGGCAACAGTAAAGAAAGCTGCCGTAGCTGCACGACATTTGTATTTATCTGCAATCCCAGTTGGAGTTACTCATTTCCTCTGTACCGAAACAGATTAAAGAAAGTAACCTCATTTACAACAACAGATCAAATGCGCATGGCATCTGATGAAGCCCCTCGAGTTTTAATTTGTACATAGGAGGAAGTGTGTTGGATATATATATATATATATATATATGACATGGTCAAACACAACCTCATATGCTACTGCCCGAGATTTCCTAACCAATGTTTTAAAATATGACTTAATTTCACTATGTGTATAATTAGTCACCATATAGCACATAAACAGTATGTAAATACATATGCGAGATGTCGAGACAGGGTACCTTACTTGCTTTTCACAGGGACAATTCTTTCTACTAACTATATTAATTGCTCCTAAAATTTATGTATGCGCAAGCCAGTCCTAAAATATAGCAATAGGAAACAAAATAAAAGGCTACAGATGTTGAGGCTCCAGCATTAATTTGTGTAAATTATATCATCATCATCTTCATCATTGTTATTATTATATAAACATGGGTTAAGAATGAAATTAACCGCCAGCATTACAGCACGAGTAATCGAGTATGTCAGTAACATATATAAACTAACAATCAAATGAATAAATTATGAAAAATATTACAAAGCAAGCAACTCATAACATGAAAGTGATATCATTTTAGCAAATGAACTCTGAACAGAAACAAAGTCCCTTCCCTATAGGCAACTCATAGGACCTAGAATTAGTTGAGGTGTGGTATATATGATGATGTATGTAGTATGTACTCATTTGATAGAGGAATCTGTTGAATAAACAAGAAAAAGAAAAGGAAATTAACAATAAAAGAATGTTAATTAAGTGGTACTGAAAATCATCAATTATTGGGACCTATCAGGTTTGGTACCTATAACTTGAAGCACCATCAAACAATAACAGAGAGTAGAGAGTGGTACTTAAAAGCTTTGTAGGTAGCTGGGTGAAACCTGAAAATTCAATTTATCAATATTGTACTTATTAGTAATAGAATCAATCAATAAAGACAAAAAGTTTTTTTGTGGGAAGGAAAGGATTTAATAAATATTTACATAGATAATAAACGAGGCGCTATGTAGTATGTACCTTAAAAGAAACATTAATAAGGTAGGGGCCGTGTAGTTCTGCCAATTTGTGAGATGATAGAAGAGTAGGGTTCGTGTTTGCAAAACTTTTCAAGGTCAGGACACTTTGAAATCTGAAGCTTTTTAAGAGAAGAGAGCCATTCATGACCTCCAGGTAGTTCCTTCAGCAATGGGCAATCGTTAATGATCAAGGTACCGAGATGCATGTCTGGCAACCAGTCTGGCAAGGATGTCAGGCTGTAACATTCAGACACCCAAAGAGTCCACAACGTTATGTTTCTGAACACACTTGGCAACGAGGTCCAACTTGAGCATGAGAGATACAATATCTGCATTACGCCAATGGGGTCTTGAACCGACTCAACTTCAGGACACTCGTCTAGTTCCAAAACACTGAGTCTCTCGCAATATGGAACTTGTTTTAAAGAGCTGCATCCATATAATTCCAGCTTTTGCAGATTAGGAAAGAGCGATTTTTTCTGTTTTGCCTGGGCAGGAAGTACGCCAGTTAGGTTAGGGCACATACGGATTGACAGCCGTATCAACCTTTTCAAGTATCCAAACTCAAGAGGCCAGAAAATAAGAGTGTTGCAATTTATAATTTCCAATATCGAAGCTCTTGAAATGGTCTCCAGAGACCCAACAGTGAATGCGGCAATGCTGTAGGGATGAAAATACTATTAGTTGAATCCATTCGCATTGTTCTAAGCGTTTTGTTTGCTCGACCCACCACCTCTGCTCCTAATGATGGAAATGGCTCAATATTAGCATCACTTGCTTTTGCAATGTTGGCTTCTTCAACTAAGCTCTTTTTTTGTGTAATTAGATCTGTGACAGCATGGAGCAGCTTATAGTTTTCTATACTTGCTGTTATGTGTTTAAGTTGAGGAGCACGTGGCAAGGTTTTCAGGTTTGGACAACTGGTGATTTCCAACTCATCAAGCATTGTGAAAGTGACTTCTTCAAAAGTAGTGTTCAGGTTTGAACACGTGGCTCCTCCTGCTCCTGCTCCTCCTCCTCCTCCTCCTCCTTCCTCCTCCTCGTCCTCGTCCTCGTCCTCGTCCTCTTCCTCTTCCTCTTCCTCTTCTAATTCTATCGTCTGCATTACTTCTTCTTGTTCATCCCATCTTTCCAACTTCTTCAGACCAACCAATACTAGCCTCTTGAGACTGGGGAAAAATAGCTCTGAACTACCTTTACGAGATATACAAGTCAAACTTGGCATGTGCTTCAAGCAGAGAACTCTAAGGTATGAGAACTTCCACACTTCAGGAAGGGTTTTACATTGTGCGCAACCAATCAAATGAAGTTCAACCAAATTAACTAGACCCGTTGCCATTGGATCGGCAAGCCAAGATGCAAATTCATTACCCCCGTATTGTTGTATTTTTAAAACTTTCAACTGGTTGTGAGGTTGTAGAGCCTCCAATACTGCCAAATCATTATTTTCTTTCGACAAAACTAGTTGTTCGCTACCCCAACATAAAGTAAGCCTATCCAAGTTCGTCTTTAAACTCAAATCAGCCTCTTTCGCAATTGCTGCAGTTTTCACCTTATGCAAGTTATACAATTCAAGCAAACCACTGAGATGCAAGCCCTTTATTTCATCAATGCCAGTGCCGGCAATTTTTTCTCCAACAATGTAACTTGTAAGGGTCTTGAGGTTACTGAGCTGACTTAAATGTGCTGGTATTTTCTTTAGCTTTGGGCATTTATGGATATAGAGATGCCTAAGGCTCCTCATATACTTCATAGTTTCTGGAAGCTGGTAAAGGAGCAAACATTTGGAGAGATTTAGAGTTTCTAGGAAGTATAATGAGCTTGTGGATTCAGGTAATATTTTTATTCTACTTCTGGATAGATCGAGATATCGCAAGTGTCTCGTATATTTCAAATCCAATGGATCCCTCTCAAATATAGCAGAGTGCAAGTGCAAACCTCTCAAGGAGTTTTTCTTGGGCACTGCACTCCATTTAACATTTCTACTAAAGGGATCATCCGGGAAAAACAAGTGGCGTACGGCTGGATTGGTTTGTAACAACATAGGAATGTCTACACTCGAATCACCAGAATCACCAGTAGATAGCAGGTCAGGGATTTGCAGTGCAAATTCTCTTGCAGCAAGTATTGCCTGCTCATGTATAAGGTCCAGCAGCTTGCATGATACTCTACTTTGGTATCCATGTTTGTTCTCATATAAATCTTCATGAACAAGTTTCACATCATCAAAAAAGTGCCTCGAAGCAAGCTCATTGAAAGCAATGTTACCCTTTTCTTCTGGAGGCATAGATCTCGATCCATCTGAATGCAATAATAGACCATTGCTCATCCAGAGTTTGATCAAGACCTCTTTGTCCATGTAATGGCCCTTCGGAAAGAGAGAACAAAATGCAAAGCATTGCTTCACTTGAGAACACAAGTTATCATAGCACACCTTGATAATTCTCTCAACAGTTGTATCATTTTCCAATTGGTTAATTACTCCTTGCCATTCTTCAGGCCCTTTCTTGAACCTCATCAGAGCACCCATCATATTCACCGCCAGAGGTGATCCTCCACATCTCACCATAATTTGCGTTCTCATCTTGTCTATCTCTGGACCATAATTTTCTTTAGGATCACGATCAGGAAATGCCTTCTTACAAAAGAGATTCCATCCATCATCAGCCATCAAAGGGTTTGGTTCATAATTCACCACATACCACCTCAAAAAATACTGCATTTGCCCAATAGTTACACAAGTTACACGACCCCAACGTTTTAGATTATATCTAATGAAGTCGTCCAGCAGTCTCGTGTAGACACTCTGAACATCATCCATTACAACAAGGCATCTCCTCCCCGTTAGTTCTTGATTAAGGCGAAGATTTAGTAACTCTCCATCACCTTCGGATATGCAACAATCTTTCCCTATTAACTGGTCAATAATGGACTTTGCCAGTTTACCAAAGTTAAATTCAGGTCCGACCTTAACCCATAGTACATAATCAAAATGGTTGCTGATTCTGGCATCGTTGCATACAGATCGAACCAAGGCAGTCTTGCCTATTCCCTGTGGACCCAATATGTGCAGAAACAGGTATTCTGTGAGTATGAGGTTCACAATATCTTCCTTTTCTTTATCTCTTCCGACAATCTCTGTCGGACATGATAAAATCATATGTTGCGGCCTTTCTGTTGAAGCCATTATATTTATCTCCTGGCTTGGTCGAAAGTTGAGAACTCTCATCCTATCGGCAAGGTCGTCAATTTTTTTCACAACAGGATCAATTCTATTTTCAATTCCTTGTAGCACCCCACTCCGTTTAATTCTACTAATCTTAAAACAAGAAAAGAGGAAGCGACCAGCCCTTACTCTGTCACCATTCTGATTCTGACAGCCTTCGGCCTCAACCTCCGCCTGGAGCTTTGCATATCTGAAATCATCTACAATATCATCAGCATCATATGCCGCTGCGTTGAGATCAACAAGCCAGGTTCTGACGTCGGGATCACCTTCAGCGCGTAATTCGGCATCAGCGAGCTTGGGAAGGGTATCAGTGAAAAAGTCGAGCAGCTTCTGGCGTTGTTCCTCCATGTTGAACATAAATCCGGGCTGTTGCAGGAGAGGTATCATACCCGATATCAGCATGCTTGCCATTGCTTGCTAATTCAGGCTAGGTTGAATGAGAAAGGGCAACAGAACAGATATCTTGATGAAGAGAAAATTAATTAATGTTTGAAATTAAGCGGTAGAGAAGTATAGATCTCAACACTTTAATTAAAGCTTTCAAAGATTGGTGTTTTGCTTGTTGGTCACTCAACAGATCCAGAAGGTTTGTTGCATGCAGGAGAGAACAACTAATTAAAGCAAGAATATGGAAAAGGAAAGCACATGCATGTCTACAAAGTTGATATTCTAGAGATCATGTCCTGGATGGAGTGTAGTGGAAGAAAATTATATCTGGAGTAGATTAGAATTAGATGCTCAGTTATAGCATCAAAGCAACTTCCATGATACCTTAACCTTCATATTAATCAAGGGATTAAATTTTCAACAAAAAAAATATATATTGTCCTAATTAACCTAGATGCTCCGTGTGTAAAAGGTAATACCTCTACTAAAATTAATTTATTCGGAAGTATACTTTAAACGGCCATCATTGATCTACATCATTTTCTCTGTACACATGTAAATAATTACGACATTTCGGTATTTTTTTAATAGGTATTAAAAGTTTGCAAAAATACACACTAATGTGGACATGCAATTTCTACACGTTTATTTTTCAACTTATTAATTCATATAAATACACTGATTTTTAATTTTTAAATAAATAATTAATGTTATTTACATTTTGAAATATTGTTGAATTTATATTTGTTCGATTCTCTTTTACTATTTTTTTAAGATATAGAGAAAATCGAAGAAATACTCTCTACGGCTCAAAATTGTTTACCAATCAAGTGTAGCTTGATTATTTTCAGCATTAAACCGTAAACTTGGAAATGATCAAATTCTAAACACTTCTGGTTATTTGAGAAGATTCAATTTTTTAGGCGCAGCCTCAATCAATTTTAAGTTTAAGCATGTAATTATCACAAAAGGGATATATACAGTGGCTGCGGTTCTGTTCATATGATACTGGTATGGGAAGTGTTCTTATTCTGGTAATGCTGTGGATAAGAGCTAGGGGATACATATTCTGGTAATGCTGTGGATAAGAGCTTCGATATTGCTGGGGAATTATTATGAAATAGTCCAAAAGACTTCACATCCCAAATAGGCCCAATAAAAGCCCATCCCCATTCAATTGAATATAATTGAATTGGTATAATCAAACTCTCCAGATTCCCTAAAGTACCACAAATTTGAGTATAAATCCGAACCGCCCAGTAGAAATCGGATGGACTATAATACAGATCTGACGGTTACGATCTAAACTTCAAATTTTGAGTTACTTTAAGTGATTTTAATTCGCTGTCCCGTTATCCACCACAGCTGAGCCTGAGCTGCTACTGCTAAAGGCAAAAAAATCTGAAGGAAGTAGGAACCAAGGAAGGAAGGAAGGTTTTGGTCATGGCCGCCGCCTTCTCTTCCACCTCCACCTCCTCTTTCCCCTCCTGCTCCTTCTCCTTCCCCTCTTCTCCATCTCTCTCCTTCCCCTCCAATTTCATCGCCTTCCCCACCGACATCTTTTTGCCCAGCAGTTGCAATTGTTGCAACAAGTTGAGGAGAGGGAGAGGAGCGCTTCTCCAGGTAGGTGCCAAGAAGAAGAAGTCGGGTAGGAGCAAAAAGGGAAGGCCTGAGGATAATCCTAACGATGCCATCTTTTTCCCTGAAGCCGTTTTGCTCAAAAAGGTTCCTTTTCTCTCCTCATTTCCTAAAACAACCCAATACAAATTAATCAATCCCTATATTTCACTATATAATTAATTAATTTGTTTCATTTTTCAGAAAGTAGTCAAAGAGGATGGTAAGGTGCTACCCGAATTTGCTGATGCAGAAGAAGGTCACCATTTCCTCTCAAATTCTTTCTTTCTTTCTTTCCAATACAACTTTTTATGTATGTATAATGTATACATATACATAACACCTGCTGGTACTAATTGTACTGTTTCCACAACATTTCGCTTCTATTCTGTGTAGTATACCAATACCACAGTCCATATGTCTACATGTACCAGTTTTGAAATGTGTCACCTCTGCCAGTAAAATACCTTGCACACTATTTGAAAGTGTTTTATGAGCATTGTAATTTATTACAAGGAAGCTGGATTTTGTCCATATTTAAATACTTTAATGTTATAGCACTATTTACACATTTCACTAGTTCATTCTGATGAGTAGTTAAATTAATTTATGGAGTGCAACAAATTGCATTGTGGAATAATTGAGGGCCTTTTCTTACTGGCGTGCTGTACGACTTATTTTTCTGTCTTGAATTTTGCAGAGAAACTTTATCAAGCTCTGTCTCTTCAGCTTGAGAGCAGTTTAAACCTCGAAAGAAGTTAGTTTCTTCTATGCTCTTGCCTTCTTAATTTGCATGTCATGTATTTTAATTTTACTGTTAACTTGTTATATAATTTACAAACTGAGCTTAATTGGAGAAAAGTACCTTCATCATTTTTTTTGTTACCCCTTTAGAATAATCATATTCAAATTGCGAAAAATGTATCAAACAGTCTGCAGTACAGGATTAACCGGCATGCATGAATCCTTGTTTACTGATATGGGTACTAAAATCTAAGGGAATTATGCGGTAATTCTGAACTTTTATGTAGTTAAACACCTAACCTGTTTTCATTTGTAACTTATAATAGTGCGGCATTATGAAGTGGTGTTTTTAATTCATGAAAAACATGATGTCGAAACTGAAGAAATCGTAACTAAAGTAGAAGGTACTTCTCTTCCCCTTATTTACTTTCTTCTTTCTTCTCCCCTTTATATACACCGTATTCTACTCGAGTTTTATTCGCTTCTCTGTGTATTATTTTTATCAATCATTTCCTGACTAAAGCCCTAATCAATTCTCAACTGCATTGTTTGGTCAAATTTGCACCCTTTCATAAGCAATTAACTAATTTAGGCATTGAGTAACTCCCTTTGATGCATGAAGCCTCGACTTAAAACCAAAATAGACCCCTATATTACTCAATCATGCAATATGTCAATCATACAGTAGTAGCCCATGAAATTGTTTTGGGGCATAACACTTACCAAATTTATTATTTGATTTGTGTTTAGATGAAATGTGGAAAAGTAATTATTTCAATATAAATAAAAATTAAGTTATATGTTCAAGTATTAAGTTGTTTGTTGCATTTAACACTGATAATCCCAGATTTCATAAGAGAGAAGAAAGGAAGAATATATCGGCTAAATGACTGGGGCCTACGTATGCTGGCATACGAGATAAAGAAGGCAATGGAGGCCCACTACATACTGATGAACTTTGAGATGGATTCCAAGTTTTTAAATGATTTCAAAACATTGCTTGACAAGGACGAAAGGGTAATTCGACACCTAGTGACGAAAACCAAACAAGCTGAGACCGAGCATGCCCGCCCACCTATGGAGTATCAGACCTACCTTGCTAAGCAAGGGCTCTTGCATGATGATGGGTTTTGGGATGGTGATGGATATGGCAATGATGATGATGATGCCGGTGGTGATACTACCATGAACAATGATGTTGTTGGCAATGATGATGATGATGAAAGTTATGATGATGATGGTAATGATGCTGATGGGGAGGTTATATATGTGGATGGAGATGAAGATTCAGATGAGATTAGGGATGTGACACGTAAGGTAGAAAATGTTTCGAGATAGTTTGGCATCAAGTAACTGGGTTATTAGAAAAAAAATTGAACTTAATTGTTGCCATCAACTGTTTATATATGTTGATTGAGGGGGAGAATAGCAACTAACTTAGCTTTTGTTGCTGTTCTAAAATGGCTCATATATTTCTTTCCTCCTCTTGTTGTTGTTATATTTTGGGAATGAAATCTGCTGTTATCCAAACTCCCTGCTATCCTCTCTCTCTCTCTCCTCCTCTTTGAAGAGAGAGAGAAAAAGGGATAGTAGGGTTCTATTATTCTGCTGAGAATAATAGCAGATTTTGATCCTATTTTTTGGGCTTGAGATTTTTATGGGTGACAAACATAGGAGAGGATACATCAAAAATGGCTGTAGATGTAGATGTTCATTTATGTATGCTGAATTGGCTGCATTATTTTATGACTATATTAGTATATTATATACCTTCTGTATGCTCAATTTCTTTGTTTCTCATAGAAATAGAAGCCCTCATACAAGTATAAATTTAAACAAACACCTTACATTCCATTATGAAAATCCTAATAACTGTTACATTACAGAAGCCTAAATAAATATAATAAGATTAGCCACTGACCCCACCTATCAGTAACTCACATCATACTTACACATCATCTAAAAATCTAATCTTGCCAACAAACAGTAGTCACAAAGCAGCAAATTACCAGAAAATATTACATAACCCCCCCTCTCATTGTCTCAAATCTCAATACATACAATTATCTCTTTGAAGGCCTCTCATCATCATCATCATCATCATCTCCATCATCATCATCGTCATCATCTTCGTCTCCGTCATCATCAGCATCCTTAGATGGCCTCTTTCTTTTTGCAGATGCAACATTTGCATTTGGGCCCCCCTCTTTTTTCTCTTCGTCATAAAAAACATCTTCATCAATTTCTTCCGGTTCGAGATCACTTGGATCTTCTTCTTCATCGACATGGCCTTGTTCGAACTGGAACTGCGTTCCTAGTTCCACCTACAACAGCCATATCATGACAAATTATTCAATATAACCCACCAAAATTAAGAATATAACAAAAAAAAGGGATTCTTGGTAATCACCAAGCAATTGGGAGAAATGCTAGATTAACAAAAAAATGGAGGACGTAATCACAATCTTCGTCGTAGATTGTCGCTTATATAATTCCACATGCAAAGTTTCCAGCTTGGTCAAAAAATTGTTTCTATTATGTATTTTCTAAACAAAACCGAACCAAAACCTAAAAACGGTAAAAGGAACTTAAAAAAGGTCGCTTTTTTAAATCTGCAAAGTTATTAGCAAAGAGAGTAATGATAAGATCAGATCGAGGAAAAAAATATCGATCGCATCATATAAATACTAGATTGATTCCTATTAAGTTGAAGCTTCATATCAATTCCATAATTAAAAATCAATTTGTTCCTATTAAATGTAAACTAAAATTTGAAGCTTTTCTTTTTATGAACTGAAATAAAATGGAAAATTCATACCACATCATCATCTTCGTCTTCCTCCTCATCATCATCGTCGTCTCCATCATCGTCGTCGTCGTCGTCATCACCACCACCGTCTTCCCCTTCCTCTTCTTCACCTTCAATTACCCCTGCATCGTACTCATACTTTCCCTGTCCAGTCGCCCGCACATCACCATCATCACCACCATCGTCATCATCGTCATCATCATCATCGTCCCCATCATCATCGTCGTCTTTGACCTCGACCACGTCATCGCCATCATCAAAACAATCCTCGATTTCACCATCGCTGATCACCTTGATCTCCTCCTCGTCCTCCTGCAGTGCCATCTCTCAACTCTCCACAATTTTTCGTGAATTTTTGAGAATTTTCTTTGGAAGTTAAATCAAGAGAAAAATGGGGAAAAAAATGACGAGAGAGCGAAGACAGAGAGAGAGATGGGATTCCACGGATCTAGACCGTTGGTTGAGAAGAGAAACGGATCGGTGACGTGGACAGAGATCCGACGATCAGGAGAGGATTTGTGTTTTCTGTGTGTATTATTAAGTCGATGAGATGAAAAGTATCCTACGTGGAAGAATAACGGATTGATGAGCTGGATGAAGATCGGACGGCCGAGATTTGATCAGAGTTGCTGTGCATGTGCTTCTCTTATCTTGTTATTACAAGTGTGATAGGAATAGGATCCGTCACGTGCTGCATCACATGCCTCTCAGAGAAATATCATATCTTGCGTGACAGACGTGTCCGGTGCATTTCCTCTGAGACTGAGAAATCTCATATTTTTGCGTTAAAGACGTGTCCGGTGCGTATCCTCTGAGATATATCATATTTTGCGTGACCGACGTGTCCGGTGTCTATTCGGGGATAGCGCAGGGGTCAGTATTATAATAGCTTTGAGATTCGTGCAGAACGTATTTGAACGGTTGAGATTTTCCAAAAAGTCGCGCAAAATACGAGATATCTCAGAGGATGCGAATTCATGCCTCTCGGCTGATGACTCATGTAGGGTGACGTGGGCGTACAATTATAGAATGCCAACGTGGCGTCAAACAATTAGTTCTATTATCTTTTGTAGAATGGCGTATGAATTTTCAGTCCTGAAATACATTTCCTGTGAATTTACGTTTAATTAAGAATTGTATGGCATTGTAATAGGAATATAACAGAGTAGTGGATAGGAATGGGAGAAGTTTTCATTGGCAAATAACGCAACCTACCTAAATTAATCTGTGCCGTTCAAAGAAGCACACTCACTCGGATCGATGAAGTGGATGCAGATCCAACGGTTAGCTATGATCCACGTAACATCTAGATAAAACCTTCGCAATACAGCAAGCTCCATCTGCCCATAACTAATTATTTTTCAGTTCCACTTCAGAAATACTGGTGCGTATTAGAAAATAATTTTAAATTGAAAAAATATTATCAAATAGAATGAAATATTAAAAAATTATATATAAATTTTTCAATAAATTATTTCATGAAATTATTAATTTTGTACATAAAAATTGGATGCGCACCACATATTATAGAATCATGTATTAAAATTACGGATTTTAGCATTTGATTGGTTATGTATGGATTGAATTTTAATTATTCCTACAATTAAAGTTTTGATATGAATATTGTAAAAAGGGTCGAGCAAAATAATTTTGCTTTTCATATCATTATATAAATAGTGTGGAATCTCGTTAAATTAAAATTTTCAATTTAAATTTATTTATGCTATTGTTAGTGATATTAGGGATGTCAATAAGTACGGTACGGGTCGGGTGGAGGTATTTTCATACCCATACCCATTAAAATTGATTTTATCCATACCCTACCCATATCCATTAAAAATTAACCTTACTCTACCCTACCCTTACCCGTTAATATTATCGGGTAACGAAATGGTAGCGGATGAATAACGGATATTACTAATATAATAATTAGTTTTATTATATTTTACAAATTAAATATAAAAAACTCATTCATTTCACACATATGTAATTATATTTCTAATAAAAAATAAAAATGAATGTGCAATCAATTCCAATTAAATTATTTTTTATAAGGAAGAAAATTCAAAAACACATACATATTTAGGTGGGTTGGAAATTGAATTGAATATATATTTAGATTTTATAATTACCCTACAGGGTAATGGGTACGAAATAGTCATTACCCATACCCTTACCCATTTGGTTAACGAAAAAAAATTCTTATCCATACCCATACCCAATAAGCTAACGGAAAAAAAAACCTTACCCATACCCGCCTTATCGAATACGATACGGGTCGGATAAACAACTAAAAAGGTACCATTGACACCCCTAAATGAGATCTTAAAACTCAATTACTTTTATAAAATATAAAAATTTATTAATGTTTGTGAATGTACTTAGAGCATCTATATCTCAGCAATTCAAATGAGTTTCTAAATAACTGTTAACTACTTTTAAAAAATTAAGGTCTTTAAAGTTTTAACTCTCACATTCTTGAAATTAATTTTAGAGTTTCTATTAAGCCACGTCAACAACAAATTAAAAAGAAGAAATAATTTGAGTCAATCATTTGATCAGTATGGAGTTTATAAACAGTTTCTTAATAAGAAACTTTACTGCATAGTTTATAAATAAGAAACTCTCTCACATCTCTGAAACTGAATTAGAAACTGTCACATCAGATTAGAAACTCTAATATTACCAGAGATGTAGATACTCTTATAATTCATACTGTCACCTGTCATTAATATAAAAAACTGTACAACATTGATTTTATATATTGTAGCGTAAATTAATGTATCATTATTCACCATCCCCTTTTCAACAAACTAAAAACAGACCCAAAAAAAAGTGAGAAATCACAGCACTTGATCCAGGAGGAAGAGAATATGTTGTTTTTCTTTTGGAAAACCAGGAACATGTTTTTCCTCATCCTACCATTTTAATTTTTAATTTTTTATACACGAATTTCGACAAATAATTAATTAAGTGAATGTGCCTCCTCTACAAATAATTAAGTGAATAACCTTGTTCTTGTACAGATTAGATAAGCCTAACAAGGAGAAATTAAATTTACACAAAAAAATCCTAATTGATTTGTCAAACTCAATTTCAAAAATTCTTAGCATAGTCACAGTCATAGTCATAGTCCTCCCAAACATTGTTGAAATTGATTTGTAAAATTTACAAAATAATGCAGACTTAGTGCATGGTACAAATGCTGGTTCAATTCTCAAATATAGCATCTAAAAATTGCTGGATGTACCGAGACCTAGAGTGGAAAAAACGTGCCGTGCCGTGCGTAACCAAAATGTCAAGAGGTGGTCATGGCACACGAATGGTCACACCACGTGAGTCACGTCGTGCCTAAACGTGCCGTGACCATACGTGACTCGTGTGACTCGCGTGACCATTTAATTATAATTTAGATTAGTTTATTCAAGATTCACCATTAAATCAATATCTAATAGTCCTAATTACACGTGACTCGTGTGACTACGTGCCGTACCTTGACTAAATCTTGTTGAAAAATTTTAACTAACCAACTAGATTTAAATCTGAATTTTGATCACTAAATAAATAATAATTATATAAAAAATTAATCAAGAATATAATTAAAATTTTATTACCTAGAGATGCAAAATGCGGACCTAAGGCAACTTCTCGTCCTAAGCGCTGAAATAATCGGTTAAGTTTGTCCCAAGTTATGCCGGTATTTCTCTACCTACGGGCGCAACCGTGGTAGAGGTTGATGTAGCTTCTTTCAACAATAGTAGTATAATATGTTTTCTATAAAGAAAATATTTGTTTGTGGAAAATAGGAATTGAATTTATGAATTATAGAGATAAGAGAATGAGCATGAGAGTATATAAATTGTTGGATTATTGGCTGATTGGATAATTTGCTCTTCAAATATTATATACTATTTATAAGCAAATTTATGCATTCATGACATTTATATTCATATTCATTCTCCTACCGTTATTATATAAAACTATATAACGTTCAAATAGCCATCACAATAAATGTTCAAAGAAATAGCTATTACATGGATAGCATCAACGGATCAATTAATTGCTATTCATGTCAATGAAATATGTGGACCAAAAGAATAGCTATTACCGTTTATTTTTATTAATAACAATTAAAAGAATGAATGTCATTTAATTGTGTATCAATGCATCAAAGAAATTAAGCTCTATAATTTATAAACTTTAAAAAAACATTAATATAAAAACTAGTATTTATTTACATAAATATTGAGTTTTAAAATAAATTTCCAACAAATTTTTCACGTGCCGTGCCGTGCTAAAGTTTCAAAAGATGAACACGGCACGCGAATGGTCACGGCACAGAATCTGCGAGTCACGGCACGTAACTGACATGCGTGCCGTGCCGTAACCGTGTCGTTCTGTGACGGAACCAGCTCCGCCGTGCCATTTTTCCCACTCTACCGAGACTCTTTAATAAAAAAAATAAGAATAGATCAAAATTCAAAAATAACTTTGAAACTAAAAAGAAAAAAAAGAAGAAGAACAAATCAATCCATGTCGATCATTTTTCAATGTCTCAATCTTCCCACGCTAATCTCGGCGGTTTGGTGAAAATATATTGACAGCTAAGCTTAATTCCAACCATTGGTCAATTCTCATCTTCTCCAGTTCAAGGCAAACGGTTTGTGTCCGTTTTTATTTCTGAAATCAACATGTTGTTTGTATAAGGCCCTGTTCGGCGCACTAAGGGGAACGGGAATGGACCTGGGAACAACAATTTTTTGAACTGACTTTTACTGTGCTCGTGAGAAAAAAAAATTCACTCTGAGTGAATTTTTTTTTCCCACGGCAACAATATTTCGCCGAACAGGGCCTAAATTTGTTCAATTCATTTAACCACATGCATAAGGATCCAATGCCATTATTTTAATCAGAAATTAAATACTACAATTAAAATCTGAAAACTTTCAAAAACATTTTCCTTTTTCTTTTTTTTAAATAAGAAAAAGAAAAGAGTGCGTTTGAGCATATAAAATGTGTTTTGAGATCATGTTATTGTTGGGAACATATCATGATGTTTTACCTAATTTCACCCCCATTTCAAGTGCAATAGTACATAAACATGTAAATTATGATAATTATGAGTATACATTTTGGAGAGATATATATAAATACATACTAGTATAGTAGTATGAAGGTTAGGCACCAAATATTTGTGCATTGATAGTCAAAGTCACACGGCTTACAATTCAATTTGATTTAATATATATTATACCATATAATATATACCTAACGGTTAACGCTAGCTATATATATAAAAGGACATATATATATACACCTTATATAACAAATCTAACTAGCAATTGATCAGTACTCAGCACAATTAATGGCTAACAAAAGGAGTACAACAAACCTAGCACAAAAGTTGCTGAGAGCATTTCTCCAACACTCTAGTACCAGTAACAGTACCAGTAGCAGTAGCAGTAGCAGGAAAACAAATGCCCATTCCACCAATTCAAAGTTTTTACATGAATGCTACAAAACCAAGGTGATCGATGTCGAAGGATGCCTGCTCAAATCCTGCTCCACCTTCCCTTATTTCATGGTTGTAGCTTTAGAAGCAGGTGGAGGGGGTCTCTTGAGGGGTCTTTTGCTGCTCCTTTCATACCCATTTATTTGTCTTTTGGGGAATGAAATTGGATTCAAGTTCATGGTCATGCTCACATTTTGTGGGTTAAGGAAAGAACCTCTTGTTAGAGTTGGAAGGGCAATTCTGCCAAAACACTTGTTAGAGGATGTAAATTTGCAAGGATTTGAAATGTTGAAAAAAATGGAAAATGGTCATGGTAGAGTGATTTGTGTGAGTAGGATGCCTAGGGTTATGATTGAGGCATTTTTGAGAGAGTATTTAGAGGTGGAGTATGTTTTAGGGAGAGAATTGAAGGTGCTTGGAGGGTTTTACACTGGTTTCATGCAAGGGGGAGAAGAGGGAGAGAAGGTGTTGAAGGATTGCTCTTATGAAATCAGTGCAAGTGCTTTTGTTGGTTTTTCAAGCTCTACCTTTGTCAAGTCACAATTTCCTCTTTCTTCTTATTGCAAGGTTCTCTCTGACTACATCTATATGTGTTTTAATTTCTATATATTTATACAACTCACATATTAATATAACTCATGAGGAGGGATCACTTCATAAATAGTTATTTTGACAATCTTGATAAGTAGTTATAGTGATGATCTCATAAGATCTAAATCTCTCTCCTAACTTTTTCATTTTATTTGCCCAATAAATTATTCCAGGAAATATTGTTGGTGGACAAAGAGGAGAAGAAGAGGTGGCAGGCGTCACCGAGAGAGAGATACCCGAAGCCATTGATTTTTCATGATGGTAGGCTCGCATTTCGACCCACCCCTCTCAACACACTCTTCATGTTTCTTTGGCTTCCCTTTGGATTTATCCTTGCACTCCTCAGACTCACTGTATCTCTCTCACTCCCATACAAGCTGTCTACCCCAGTTCTAGCCATGACCAACATGAAATGGAGGTTGCTTGGATCAGGAGAAAAAACTATTACTATCAGTGAGTATCAGTATCATCACTCTAAAACAACCAACAAAAGGGGTCGGTTATTTGTATGCAATCATAGAACCCTAATCGACCCGATATACATTTCGGTGGCCATTAACCGGCCAGTGCATGCTGTCAGCTACAGCCTCAGCCGTGTATCAGAGATCCTATCACCGATCAGCACTGTCAGGCTTACCAGAAATAGAAATAAAGATGCTACAATCATGGGGAAGCTTCTAGATCGAGGAGAATCAGTAGTCGTTTGCCCTGAGGGGACCACTTGTAGGTAAGCAATTATACATTAATTCATTTGGTTTACATCACTATATTTAACCAAAAGTCAAATTATATGTATATATATACAAACCCAGTAGAAATTATGGTTAATTTAGTTGGGAAGCAAGATAGTTTCAAGGCACCAGTTATTTTGTATGCAAGAAAAAACATTTTGCTAATAGTTTGATTCAGTCTGCTGATTTATCAGAAGACAATTATATATGTGTCTGTACATAATTCAAAAGGTGCACAGAAGCAAGCACCTCTATGACGAAAAAAAAAAATAGTTGAGTTCAGAATTAAGATAACAGAGTTCAATGTGCACTGGCGACTTGCAGAGAACCCTATTTGCTACGATTTAGCCCCCTTTTCACAGAGCTAAGTGATGAAGTGGTACCAGTGGCAGTCAATGTAAGAACAAGCATGTTTTATGCTACAACAGCTGGTGGTTGGAAGTGTTTTGACCCACTGTACTACTTGATGAACCCTAGTATGTGCTATGAGGTGCAATTCCTAGAGAAGATAGATACAAGTGATGTGAAAGTGAGACGGTACAGTAGCACTGACATGGCAAACCGGGTGCAGCATGAGATTGGAAAGGCACTAGGTTTCCAGTGCACCATGCTCACAAGGAAAGACAAGTACATGATGCTAGCAGGGAATGATGGGATTGTTGGTAAAAGCTAAAATTAGAATCCAAATTCTATGTTACATAGAATTTCCTGTGCCTACCTGTCAGTGACTCTCTAACAGGAAATCCAAAGAAAGGCATGTAGAGAATTCAGACTTTGTCTAAATGAGAGTATATATCAGCTGTTAGTGAGAATATATGAATTTATATTTTCTGAGGATTGACTTTTTATAAATTTGGATAGAAAATATTCTCTTGATACGATTTTAAGGGTAAATTGCTCCTGTCCCCATCAAAACTTTTAAAATAGACAATACACCCATCAATAGTAGACATTATTTTATTGCCTTTTTCTCATTTTATCTATTTGAACCTTTTATTTACTTTGTTATTTTGAAAATTTTAATGGGGATATTTGGCTATTTTGATGGGGATAGAAAGAAAAATTAACCTTTTATTTACCTTTTATTCTGTGATCGGAACATTTTAAGGGGCATTGCCCCAGTTAAAAGTTTAAAACGAAATGAAGAAATCATACTATCAATAGAAACAACAGAAGAAACCAAAATTACAAAAACCATCAAATAAAAACATATAAACAAGCATGACAAAGTACTACAGGCTTGAGTTCAAGTAGACCTACTTTTCAATTCAATAATTTATGATAGCAGAAAGCTATAACCAAAAGACCTTCAAAAAAGTCATAGCATAAAATATTTAAATTCCACTACAAATTCAACATTCCTGCTTCAAAAAGAAATTCTACTCTCTCTCTCTCTCTCTCTCTCTTATGCGTGCACACTCACAAAACAAAAAATGATGCTGATAAATAATTCTACAACATGGTAAAGTAAGGCTACCTTAAAATCAGGTATCCTTAGCTTCTTTCATTCTCCTCTGGTGAACATCCCAATTGTACACACGTGCGATTGTAACCTAAACTCCAGAAGTACAACATAATTTAAAGAACGGATGGGATATGCACATCTATTGTTGCGTAAAATGTTGAAAGAAATCGAGGAATAATATGTGTGTGTTAAGAAAATGGGCATAAGGTACATACTATTTTCTGTTATCTAATATCAGAAACAGGAAACTTTATGCATTGAAGGGACATGCATGACCTCAAAAGGTAAAAATAGTGATTTGAAATACTGATAAAATCAAACTAAATCTGAAAACAAACCTGAGTTATTGTCTCTTGGTCCCTCAAAAATTGCAGATCGGTTACTAGGACTTCTAAGCTGGCTTTAGCATTTTCCAAGTTCTTTTTCAAAAGTGCATTTGCCTGTACAACAACAACAACCAAACCTTTAGTCCAAAACAAGTTGGAGTAGGCTACAAATGAAATCCCATCACAATCATCCCCAACGAAATATCTATGGATTTCATTTCATGAGAGAATGGTTGTTTTTAGACCATTGGTGTATCGTTGGCTCGCCACGCCTAACACGACCCTCCTTTTTTCAGTCAAATTCTTCTTACTACTTGCATTTTAGTCAGTCTGCTTTCACTTTTTTTTTTTAAAGAAAAATCAAATGAAACTTCAAAGACAATTGTGGGGGGGTTACCTCATCACAAGAATATTCAAGCATGACATTAGCACCCAACCAAAGGCACACCGAGTCGGCTTCTTCTATTCTTGCACGTGAGTATATCCCCTCTGATACTTCATAATCCGTTATCAAGGGCTGTTTATATAGCAAGGAGCGTTGTTAATAAAAAAATTAAAAATAAATAAAAATAAAAAAAGCAAAGAGAATGTTCTAATTAAAAAAAAAATAAGATATGACCCTGCAAAACGGGAAGGGCACATCCCATACATCATCTCTCAGTGCTCTGTCAATAAATGACCCAACTAACCCTACTTTTTTAGTTCATTTATTCCCATGACTTGCATTGCAGGGGCACAAATGTAATTCTAAGTCATGGAAACATTTTATTACTTGTTGCTTAAATCTGATATATCAAACAAGCAACTCATAGTTTATATACACATTATATATTAGAACCAAGATCAATCCCTATTATCAGATTAGAGAATCTTTCTCATTGGTATTGGTAGCACACATAACACAAATCGGTATCCCTACTGCTCTTCTTTGGGGTTCAGGATCTAAAAATAAATAAAATGCCATGAAATAATTGGGAAATATAGTGAAACACACCTCGCCAGAACCCTTTTTAGATTGCAACGTGGCAACTATATCCAAGCACTTCTCGATGTCAGGAATTTTGGCCTCGAAAAATTTACAACAAAGGAAAAGTAACATCAGTAGTAAGTAAAAGAAGGTTTTGAATTGGATATATATGATATACCAAATCAGGTGATAATAAATGTTGAGCACCTGAAGATCTCTTTGTTGAGCAAGAAGCTTCATCTCCACTACCTTGTATTGCTGAAGCCTGATAGAAACAAATTTAAGTACTTCAAGCTAGATCGGAAGCGAAGCAAGTAGAGAGAGAGAGGAGAGGAAGGGAATTGAGGTACCTTTCCTGGAGAAGAGAGAGAGAGGCGTTGACGTCGAGGCCGGACTGAGTGAGGTAGGTCTGGACGTCCTCCACGAAAGATGCCGCGGGGATGCCCCTCCTCTCCTCACCCACCGCCGTCGCCGTCGTCGACGCCGCCGCCATAGTTCAGGCTATGCTACTATCGGGCTACTTTCGCAAGCTGGTTAGTTTGATCAACTACTATCGCAAGCTCAACCTATCGGGCTACCTCAGTCAGAGCTTCAGAGATAGAGAGAGACGGAGATGGAGAAAAATATTGGGCTTTATGGGCCCATTTTATGGGATTTGTTCTCATGGTTTCATTTTTGGGCTTAGTTATATATATTTGTTTGCACTTTGCAGTCTGAAGTTACATTATGGGCGTAAAGTATTAAATAAAGAGTATGGACTAAGGAAGAGATGAGAAAAAAATTGGATATTGAGAGATTACTTTAGAGGTCTAATTTTAGAGTTATGACTAGTTAAGTCGAATTAATTAATAAAGTACCGTTATTTGCCCCCTATTCAATGTGCCACAGTGCAAGGGAAGGTCCATGAAAGGATGATTATATATAAAATATAATTACTGAATGAGTGAGGCTATGGTGCTATGCATAGCACGGATGGCTAGTGTACTACGGCTCAATATGGTACTTTTTAAAATCCTAACGGTCGATCCGACCGTTCAATGTGATAACCATATGAATATGTACTTGCAAACTAAATTTTATATTTTTTCGAATTTTTTTACTATTTTTTCAGATAGGTAGAATTTTGATGGTCCAGAATTTTCAAAAAACACTGATTTTTCTACCTATCTGAAAAAATAGTAAAAAAATTCAAAAAAATATAAAATTTAGTTTGCAAGTACATATTCATATGGATATCACATTGAACGGTCGGATCGACCGTTAGGATTTTAAAAAGTACCATATTGAGCCGTAGTACACTAGCCATTGGTGCTATGCATAGCACCATAGCCTCACTCTGAATGAATTACATGGTTTCTAGGTGATTAGATTACATATAATATAATTACTGAATTACATGGTTTCTAGGTGATTAGGTTCCATAGATTATAATTACTGAATTACATGGTTTCTCTATCCGCTTCAAGACCTGTGCGCTCCGGTTTAATATTCGCACTCGTATTAATTTTCATTCACACGGATCTTAAAGAGAATCGAACGGTCCTGGAACCATCGGACCCAGAAGTTTATATGAGCACACCAGAAATTTTCTCTTTTTTGTATAGCATTTACAAAAAGAAAATACATAAATCTATGATATTATTTATCAAAAATGTCAATTCTCGTTGCAAACGCTGTCATTACCAACGTTTTTTTCATTGACAAGCGACATGTGAGTAGTACAATGTTAAAAATTACAAATAGAAAAAAAATTGAGGAAAATTTGAGGAGTTAGAAAATTAGGTGGGTTGTGTGTGTTGCGTCATTGTCTCTTCACAAAGTACCATCGTCCCCTATCACAAACCATCTAACCTCTCTAGAGCCCGGTTCGGCCATCACAGCTCTATAACTATAAGACTCCACCACGGTTCGAGCAATTCGAGCAACCGTGCATTTTCCCTGGTCGCTGTCGGTCCCATGTTTCATCTGAACTGCTTATACCAAATTCAATGTGCGAAGGATGACATGTCACTGTCTGTATTTGAGAGACTCCGGCGGCCGGTCGGTACACACCAAATAATGATTCAATATCAGTTGTCATGAATTGCAACTCTCCACTTTTTTATTTTTGTATTTGTATCCTCTTCTGGATTGTAGAAAAACTAAAAGGAATTGCAATTGCAGTAGTAATTAATTAATACTCTTAAATTTGTACTAATTATCTCCATCTATGATTGATCCTCTTCCTCTATATATAATTTATACATTAGTTGGCTGAAGTAACTAAAAGATGCATCATGCATTATATATATATCACGAGTAGGGTTAAAATGCACCATTGGTTTTGTGCTCCAATCATGCTCCATGTCTTTTTCTCCGTTTTCAAAGTTCGAACACTCGATCCGAACCGCTCAATATGATCTTCATATTAAAATGTGCTTGGAGACAATTTTATATTTTTTGAAATTTTTTTACTATTTTTTTACTAATTTTTTAGATAGGTACAAAATCACTAATTTGGATGATTCAGAATTTTCTGAAAACAGTGATTTTGTATCTATCTAAAAAATTAGTAAAAAATTTCCAAAAAAATATAAAATTTGGTCTCCAGGCACATTTTAATACAAAGATCATGGTGAACAGTTCGGATCGACTGTTCGGACTTTGAAAATGAAAATAAGAATGTGGAGTATGATCTGAGCACAAAACCAATGATGCATTTTAACGCTCCTGATATATCAAATAGATAGAGGGGTCATGGTAGACTCGCCAGGACTGCAGTACTTAATTTGCACCTCCAACATCCTCCCCGAGTTTGTCCTTCGAGCCGTACAGCAATGCCTCCGCGGAGCCTATATATATATATATATATCATTATCAATCAAATTATTGAATTTACATTAATTACACAATTCATTGGCAATTTGCCAATTTTAAATTGATCATATATATATATATATATATATAGTTGATCGGTTGAATTGTGTGCTTAATTAAGCAAGCTAGGTAGGCACCTGTTTCCACAAGAAAGGATCCATCTTTGGTGCAAGAACCCTGACACTGTCAATGCGAGAGGCCGCAGAGAAGCCCTTGTTGTTGTTGCACAATATGGCCTCGGTCTCCTCTTGAGCATGATCAGTATTTGTGTGATCACTGGTGTACTCGGTGAGGGACCCATCCGTCTGGTTGTGCAGCACCTGATCGAAAAAGTAGATGAAAGGGCGGGCGCAGGGGTCCTGGTTGGGGTGGCTGAGGGGACGGGTATTGAAGATGAAGGGCCCGTCGCTGGAGGTGCGCCATGTCTTGAAGGTCTGAAGGGGGGTCTCCAGCTCATACGGGGCCCGCACACTGGGATAAATTTGCACTGTGTACCCCCATGATACTGACACTGATAGCACCAACTCCGCACCAGCATCAGCATCATAGCAGAAGGCCTGTTGCAGGATCCTGGCTGGGTCGACCCGGTATGCGGAGATGAGGGACTGAAGCGACTCCAGCTGGCTGGTCCTGTTAGGGATGATAGGCTTCACGTAATCCAGGTGGTGGAGTGATACCAGCGGCGCTATTGGGTGGGCCGCTAACATCCCGTATATGTCTCCTGTGACATCCACCTGCAATTGCAATTGTTCTTCAACCAACCTATCTAATGCTTTGATCTTTTGATTGTTTATAAAAATAATTCATATTGTCATTTTTTTTTTCAAATAATTACAATTTTCAAATGCTTTGATCTTGATGAAAAGTAAACAATTTTCAAATTACAGCAAGTTGCATATATATATATATATAGCATATTTAAATGTAAAGAATGCATTTATTCACAAAACCCCCACAAATTTGGGATCTAATTTTTAATATTCTTTTCTCGATTAGTCAACGAAACAGCAATTCATGGTCTCCTCCCCAGTACCCAATTAATGGTGGTCTATTCATGATGTATCAGTATCAGTACCAGTATCAGTATCAGATCATTTTTCTCTATTTTTTCTTTTCAGCAGCAAATACATTTGATTGATATATATGTATCATCGATGGATTAACTTATATCTATATTTCTGCTTAGAATATGTTGCATCATCTCTAAGCTGAACTTTAAAACAAATCAAACAAATTATATAATAATTATATGTTATTGTTTCTTGAAACTTACCAGGCGCCATGTTCTTTCTAATTATGCATGCATGCAATATATAGATAGGGGAGACAATAATGGTACATATATGGATTTAAATTACTACCAATTAATATTAAACAGATTTATATATATATATATAGAGAGAGAGAGAGAGAATGGCTAATATCAAAACGTTTGTTCCTGGGCTCAGGAACAAACGATTCCGTTCTCCCATTTCCAAAGTTCAAACAACAAATCCAAACCGTTAGATGTTCAATCTATATTAAAATGTACTTGGAGACCAAATTTTACATTTTTTGGAATTTTTTTACTATTTATTAAGCTGGTTTGAAAACCGTTGTTTTTCAATGCTGCAAAAATTTCATAAAAACAGCGATTTTCAAACTAGCTTAATAAATAGTAAAAAAATTCCAAAAAATGTAAAATTTGGTCTCCAAGCACATTTTAATATAGATTGAAAATCTAACGGTTTGGATTTGTTGTTTGAACTTTGGAAATGGGAGAACGGAATCGTTTGTTTCTGAGCCCAGGAACAAACGTTTGATATTAGCCATTCTCTATATATATATATAGACACACACACACCTTAGTTGGGAAGTAAGCATGAATCATACCTGGTGGAAGCCGGGTTCGCGAGTGAGGGGAATGCCTAGCTCGGCAAGACATGACTGGACTCGCTGGTCGCTGCCATAGAAGGAGGCATACCTGTCAAGGCAGGTGTTCATGATCCCGGCCAACTCGACTACGGCTGGGTAGCTGATAGCGAAACCGCCTCCACCGAATGCCATCGCGTAGCTGTGCATCACGTCCTGCTCAACGCTCTCCGACAGCATCCCCACGTAGTACATCTGCTCGTGGTCATACTTCTGTAGCACACCTATTAGATTCTCCACAAAAAACACTGTGTCGTCATCCCCCATAACAAACCATCGCACTTGTTCCTTTTCCGGTGCTAACGACACCAACTGGTAGGCCTCAACCACAGCAGCAGCAATTCGAGATGCTGATGCCCGGTTCCCGTACCGAGACATGTCGCGAGATATCATGTAAGGTGGGCTAGTGTCAGGCCAGGTGCCTATCGGTGCATGGTCCAACCAGACGTGGCCTCTTGTGTAGTTGTGGCGCCACCAGAGCTCGGTGTAGGCGCGTCGCCAGTCCCATGTGTGGGCGGAACCGACTATGGCAAAGACTATGTGGGAGAGGTCAGTGGGGCCAGAGGAGGGTGATGCAGGGCCCGGCACGACAGGAATGTGAATACTTTGATTGGGGTTGTAGAGAGCAGAGGGGCAAAGGGTGCAGGAGGATGTCCAGGGCAGCTGTAGCTGTTCGGTGAAGAAGGCGGAGTAGGCAACCAGAGTGCAAGAGGCCAGAATCAGAAAGCAAACAGTGGTTGAGGTGCAGTGCCGACGTATCTCGAAGGAGGTCGAGGCCAGGGCTGAGGAGGAAGCGGCAGCATCTGTTGGCTGAGAGAGGTGCCATTGCCATTTCCATGCCTTCATCATCATCATAATTAAGCTTACGTGTACGTCTTTTATAGTTCTATCTATATATCCTAAATTCCTAATTGTATGTATGTATGCTTAGCGAATGGAATGGAATGGAATAGAATTCAATCCTGAATGCTCCAATTGTGATTATGTATCATCCTGTTAGCTGTACGTATATGATAATAGAGAATCAGAATCAAGAATGAATAATAAAAAAATGACTAATGAATGAATGATGGAATTGTGGGGAGGAAGGAGCAAGGAACCTTCATTAATTTGAGAACCGTTGCGGTTAATAGGAATGAAGGAAGATGCGCAGCCCCTCGTGAGTCGTTTCATTTGATATGATTTCATTTCATTTTCATTGCATCATCGTTTCATTTATTGGCATTTGGCATTTGGTAATTGGTTATATAGTCAGATAGTCAGATAGTGAGGCCGATGACCGCTTCAGCCCACCTCATGCCGTCAAGCGACGGACTTAAAACTCATTTTTCCTTTTTAAATTAATTTATTTTCTTTAATGACTACTCTAAAGTCTAAGTCTAAGGAAATTTTTTATTGGTAGAAATTAATAGAAAAAAGTAGAGAGAAATAGAAAGAGTAGATCAGTTCTTATAATATTAGAAAGACAAAAACCAGCTTGAAAACAAAAACATAGACTTTACTTTTCAAACTTTGAAAACAAAAACATGAAAAAAAAAAAGTAAAATATAGATTTTACATTTCAAAGCATGATAGCTCACCCACCTCATTTTTTTTATTTAGAAAGGTTGGTTTTATAAAAACTCTTATTTTGATCACGAGTCGTTTAAAAGGGGAAATTTTTTATTAGTAGAAATTAATAGAAAAGAAGAGAGAGAAATAGAAAAGGAGTACATCAGTTCTTACATTGGTAGAAAGATCGGTAAAATTCTTACCAATCCAAAAAATCAAAAAGTTTGGATCGGTAGGAATTCTACCGATCCAAACTTAGTTTTTTTTTTTAAATTTGATGTATAGATAGAGAGAATTCTTATATTAGATTTCTAGTAAAATATGAAAAGTTTTTCAAAAAAATAGATAGAATATTTCTATTATATCTAAATTTTAAGATACTCTATCTATTTTTGTAAAAAAATTATATTTTACTAAAAAAATGAAAGAAAAAAAAAACAAATTGGTTTTTGGATCGGTAAGAATTTTACCGATCTTTTTATCAATATAAGAACTGATATACTCTTTCTATTTCTCTCTCTTCTTTTCTATTAATTTCTACCAATAAAAAATTTCCAAAGTCTAATCATCATTGTGTTACACTAGTCACTACACTACAGAATTAAAAAAAAAAAAAAAACGTATAATTAAATGTTTACAGCATTAATTTACTGTCCTGCTCAAAAAAGGATGGGCATGAATGATGAATCAGACCTCTTTTTTGTTCAAAATTAGTTGAGAGCAGTCCTTTTTTTTTTTCATTTCTCCCAAAATTGCATGAATTAATGCATCCATCTGGTTCTGGTTGTTGGACATAGTGTACTGTATGCAGCGGTACATATATTTTTTTTCTAAAACTAGTCACCTAATTAAAAACAAGGTGTCATGTATATATATTGAGATAGGAGTAGGTCCGATGGACATCGGACCTACTTTTAAGTTCAATTAACTCTAGCACCGTACAATTAGTATTAAATTCTGCGCACATAAATTGATACAGACTCACACAAATTTTGATGTGTAGTGCACGAATCTTGATGCTAATCGGATGGTCATCACACCCATCGAACCAAAGTAGGTCCGATGGGCATCGGACCTACTCTGAATCTATATATATTATATAGGTGGAGTGTTGCTGAGTGTTGCTGATGGGCATCGGACTTACTTTTAAGTTCAATTAACTCTAGCACCGTACAATTAGCATTAAATCTGTGCACACAGAAATTGATACAGACTCACACAAATTTTGATATGTAGTGCACGAATCTTGATGCTAATCGGATGGTCATCACACCCATCAAACCAAAGTAGGTAGATTAGATGTAATGGAATGCTTGATTATAATAATGTTGATGATATGTTAATTAAACGAGATGTGAGAACGATGTTGTACCATGAGCGATCAAATCACCACCGAGATCATGACAAGTTATACGCTTTTGTTGTTTTCAATATGTGTTGTTTTCAAAAATGCAAACAAACAATGAGAGTTACGACTTATGAAGCATGTCGACATGCACTCGGCTGACACGTGCCCTCCTTTTTCCTGAAGCCGCCTCCACCTGTCTACCCTAAAAGACTTCCTTTTTTTTCCTTACCCTTGACCTGGCCTTGTGGGGTCCACAAACCCAGTCATTTTAGTTGTTACGCGCGTCACACTTTGGAAAATATTCTTCAAATCCAGCCACCACTGCTGTATCAAATTTTCTTATCCTTCACATCATCACATGTGTGCAAATTTATATACAAAGTTTATACATGTGGTCAAGTTCTATTAACAGACGAGCTGGCTCGATCTGAGTTAGGTCCAAGCTCAGCTTGTTAATTCTGGACCGAGCTACAACCAAGCGAGCTGGACCTAGAACATCCGAGCTAAAATCTCAGTTTGAAATCGTGACAAGCCAATCCAAACTAGCTCACAAGCTGGCTTGCTGGATTTGGCTGAATCTTGTTTTAAGAAGAAAATAAATTCTACAAACTTTTTGGATCGAGTTGAATCGAGCTGGACCGAGACTAGACAGTATAAAATGCACACAAAATTATACAAATTCACAAATTGATGCCTAACCGAGCTGGCAAGCAAGCTAGGCCCTAACTTGAACTTGTTAATTCTGAACCGAGCTAGTGGCGAGCTGGCTCGTTAACAACTCAGTCCAGTAACGAACGAGCTGTTAGCGAGTGAGTTAGGTGCGAGTCACGATCGAGCCACGAGCTACGAGCTTTTTTGCCACCCGCCGAGGCAAAAATACAGCACATGACAAAAAATTCATTTCTCTAAATAAGGTAGTAATTTTGAATAGGATATTAGACTAACTGATAAGAACATAAAATAAAATAAAAAAAATTAATTCGAGTCTAAGAACAGATAAAAATAAATATTCACTTAAGTTGGGCGTCAGCAAATTATTTTAGCATATCAAAAGAAGGCTTAAGTTTTCACAAATCTATTGTAATATAGACGCCACCTGAAACAAGGGAGTAAATAAATAAATAAATATTGACATGCTCTGCTCATTAATCAAATTTCAATTTTTTGCCTAGCTCTGTCTGGAGTACTTAGATTTGGGTGACCTGACTATGATGGTAGAACTTGATAATACTAGTTTTGTAATTAAGTTGCCTAGTGTTTGTCTCAAAAAAAAAAAAAAAATTAATTAAGTTGCCTAGTGACTTGAAAAGGGAAATAGAAAGTGTTTGGGTTTTTTTATGGCATATATGGATCAGAAAAAAAAAATTGGATCCAAAGTGTTTTCTGTTTCAGAAAAAATTCCAGCCACTCATTCTATTTAAAAAAAAACCTGGCCACAAAAATCCCATTACTCTTGTTTAAAAAAAACAGCCACTCTTTCTTTAAAAAAAAAAAAAACCATCCACTCTTTCAAAAAAAAGAAAACACTTTGGATCTGGAAAAAAAAAAAATTGGATCCGAAATTATTTTTCGGATCCATCTAGGCCATCGAAAAACCCCAGTATTCTATCTGTTTCCCTTTATTATTATTTAATAATTTCTATAAATAAAAAATTCTCCTTCTACTGGCAAGGGTGGTGCCAGGATCTGGTACAGATTTTTAGGTCTGACATACCAGTTCAAGGAAGGAAAGAAGTGGGAGGCTGTCAAAACATCATTTCTGGATCCTATTAAGCTCTAACACAACAACCACAACATACATCTTTTAAGTGGATTCTCCGTACAGAGAAATCAGTATTTCTAATATATTAGTCAAATCACTTCCTGCAAATCTACCTAAATTCAACTGTCAGAAATTTACCACAAAAAAAAAAAACTAGAGTTTTCATATTTGCAAAATCAATCCACTCTACAACTATGACCTACAATTAGCGTACCTTCTGAAGCTGGTTCGCTAGCCACAACTAAGAGCTGGATGCACCAATGTTAGATACTTGTTTCCTGGTTAACAAAAGAGCATACAGCAATAATTTTTACTACCAAATCATTTGCATGTAAAGAATTGGTACTAAGATGTACTAAATACAACGTACTTTTTGGAAGAAGTTGATTTGCTGCCATGGCGAGTGCAGAACTTGCTGTTGGGCATTGCTTTTTCAGAGCAACGCCACCCCGAACCACTGTTCCTACAACAACGCAGCTCATCTGGCACCATAACCGCCACTTGAGAAGCATCAATTTCTATTTTATTCTTCTTTGGCTGATTAGGAAATGTAAAATTTTAACCAAAGTTAATTTAGCTAAAAGAGGATGGCCTGGTACGGTACTGTGGATTGCCCTTTCTGAGGTCTTCCTACGTCAAATGATCATTTGTTTGTATCTTGTCCCTTTGTTTCACAGATTTGGTGCAGTACTTGCTGATGTGAAGACACTATTTCTCTCTTTTTTCATAATTAAATTGTAGTACTGAATGTAGTAGGTGTTGTGATGTTGTGTAAACTTGTGTTGCTTTTTCTTTACTGGTATTTTTTAGTTGTTAAGCTGTTTTTGTAAACTCCTTGCAGGGTTTTGGTACCATTTCAGTACCAGCCCCTGTGAGAATTTCTGATTTCTAATGAAATCGGTGGGCTTTGACCCCACTTTTATCAAAAAAAAATAAAAAAAAGGATGTGAAGACAGGACTACCGTTCCACGCCTTCTCTTTTTATCAGTTGCTGATATGCTGTTATTTTGTGACTTCTTCATCTTTTCTTTATCAGTCTTGGGAATTGGTTGTGATGCTTTTTTGGCTTTGACCCTGCCCCTTGGTTTAAGTGGAGTTGCTAGTAGTATTGCTTCTTCCTCCTCCAAAGTCATGTTATTTTCTTTTTCCTTATAAGATTCATTTCCTTTAGGCACTGCATCCCGAACTTCCATGTCAGCAGAGGCAGCGTCTGTGTGATGACATTTCATTTCAGGATTAAAATATATATATATAAAAAAAAAACATAAGAGGTACTTTGCTAGCTGAATGGAAAGCATGAATGCGGTAACAACCATCATGAAACCACTAAGAAACCTGGCAATTTCTAAACTTGTTCACATCAATTAAGTTCATATCTCAAATAACCAACTTCTTTTCTATAGCATTTAAGAAAAATAAAAATCAACCTATGGCATCATTTTTCACAGCAAAAACACAAGCAGTTTTTGGGGTTTTCCCAAACGCTAGCACTACCAGAATTTGGCAGTGCTTTTCTTCATTTCTCGTTTGCTTTATCCTTAGACAACGGATCACTAAGGCCAGGGTCCCAAGCAAAATGACAAAAGTTTGTCTTTCTAACGATCTAGTAAATCATGTACTATTAGCCAATCAGATTATAAAACTTTTACTCTTTTTTCGGTACAAGACCCCATAGGCATATAAAATTGTGCACTGATCATCTTCTTTTTATAGTTTTTACTGGTCAATAGAAATCATATCACTACAATGGATTCTATTGAAGTTTTTAGTTCAACTTCTCCAGTTTCTTTATTACCAAGCAAAATGTCAAAGTTTGTGTTGTCTCCCAGAGATTTCCCCTTTAGTGCTTCTGATGTACTGTTGGCATTACTCCCTTGATTTTGATTGAGTGAGCAATCTCTATCTCTACCGCTAGATGGATCACCTGAAATTGATTAGCTTGTATGATTAGTTCAGCAATAAAACAACATAGTAATAAAGGTACTTATATAGGTAGCGATGGTACAATTTGAAGCTCAAACACATTATTGAAATAAAGGTACTTACTATGCATAGTGCAGATTAGTCCGTACTATGGATCAATATTTTTTGTTTCCAAAGTCCAAATAGTCGATCTGAACCATTCAACATGACCTCCATATGAAAACAGACTAATTTTTATATTTTTCAGAATCTTTTTACTATTTTTTCAGACGGGTAGAAAATCACTACTTTTGAATGGTGTAGAATTTTTAAATCACGCGATTTTCTATCTATCTAAAAAATTAGTATAAAAGATTTAAAAAAACGTAAAACTGATCTACAAATACAAATTTATATGAAGATCAAGTTTAACGGTTCAGATCGATTGTTTGGACATTAAAAAGGGAGATATTGGTCCGTAGTACAGTATAGGCTATGCATAGTACCATAGCCTCACATTAGAAATGTGTATTCCTCCTCCAATTTTATATGAAGATCAAGTTTAACCATAAATTAAACTTGATGAAGATTTATTATTCCAATTTTTTTTTTTTTCTCATTCCTATCTTGAGACTGCCTCACATTAGAAATGTGTATCCCTCCTTCCATCAAATTTTATTCTCCCTCCCAAGACAACACTCCAACTACAGCTGTATCTAAAGAAAAAACGTTGGCCTCATGCGTACCGTTCTGACACATGTCCAATTGTTGGGTTGCATCTTGCTGTTTTCTCTTCTTCTTTTTTGATGCATCTTCCCTACTAATTTCATTTTCATTCTCTCTCTCTATAATTGGAGGTAAAGACAGGACTACTTTTTCTCTTGTGCGCCTTTTCTTTTTATCAGATGGAGATGCAGCTATGGAGTCAGTTGCTGATATGCTGTTATTCTGTGACTCGTTCATTTTTTCTTTATCAGTAGTATTGGGAATTGCTGATGATGCATTATTATCTTTAATTCGATTGTCTGGAGTGAGCGTGCCTTTATCCCTGAGATCACTGTCGCTTGGTGCAAGTGAACATGTTTCACCTGAAGCAGCTTCATCAAGTTTAATTTATGGTTAGTTCACTCCATTAATTATAAAAATACACATATATAGATACTACCAAATGTTATCATGAGAATAAAATGAATCTCTCCTTTTAAGGAGTGAGTATTTAAGTACTTGTTACAATTCAGACAGACATATTTGCAAATTAATTAGCCTGTGGTAAATTATATAATTAGATATAAATAAATAAAATCAGTTAGTTGTCTTAATTTAGCTAACCTGCATTTGTTGTGGACTCCTTTACTGATTCTTTCACCCAAGCCATGCTATTTTCTTTCTTGTTATAATTAGATCCATTTGCATTTCCTCCTGGCGCTGCTGCATCCAGAACTACCACGTCAGCAGAGGCAGCCTCTGTGTTGTGTTTCGACATTTATTTCATATCAGGATATTTCATAAAATAAAAGAAAGTAAATACGAGACGAGAAAGAGGTACCAAACTAGCAGAATGCATGGTGTATTGCTTATAAGCAATTACCTGGATTCCATGTCACTACATGAATACCAGCGGTCTCGTTCTCATTCTCAGGAGCAGCGCATGCACTCCTCTCTTGCATTCTGTCTCCACCTGTCTTTCGAGATTCTGATTCCGGTTCCGGTTCCGATTCCTCCACACTGGCATTGGAAGGTGGGGCCTCATAATCATCATCAGAAGAAGAAGAAGACGAGGAGGAGGAGGAGGGGTCCACCTCCTTGGATTTTTTTTCCTTTGATGAGTTGTTATCTTCTCTCAAAACAGCAACTCCTGTAGTCATCTCTTCCACAGCTGGATCCTTCCTCTTCAGTGCGTCTGATGCACAGTTGGTATTACTATTACCCCCTTGATTTTGATTGAGTGAGCAATCTCTATCTCTACCTGTAGGTGGGACCTCATCGGGAGGAACAGTCATTGGCACGGCATCCATGTACAATAAGTGTTTCCCCTTATTACCCCCATCAACATCAAACAAATAACGCACAGGGATATTATCTGAGAGATTGTATGCAATTCCATCATGCCATATCTACAATGAATATGATAGTCTTCACTTAATTTGTGTATTAACTTCTTTTGAAATTAACAATCCAAATCCAAATCCAAATCCACATTGTAATTAATTAATTAAAATACCTTGATAGCCTGTGAAACAATCCTTCCATTATGCGGGAATAGAGCTAGATGCTGTGCCTCTGCCTCCTCTGCTCAATACAACAATTCTTCCATTAGTTGCATGTAACTATTTTGAAACACATTTGAACTAAATTATTTGATATAATAAAAAGGGGAATTTCACGTATACCCCTCAAAAACTTCAAAATTACGTAGTTCCCCCTCTAAAATTTGAAATTACATATTTCCCCTTCTAAACTTCAAAAACTCACAAATTTACCCATTTCATTGTCTTTTATATTAAAACTTATTTTAAATTTACAAAATATCCATTTTACCCTTTATTAAAATTAGCGGAGCATTAGTTGCATGTAACTATTTTGAAACACATTTCAACTAAATTATTTGATTTAATAAAAAGGGGAATTTCAAATATACCTCTCAAAAACTTCAAAATTAGGTATTCCCCCCTCTAAACTTTGAAAATACAAATTTCCCCTTCTAAACTTCAAAAACTCACAAATTTACCCATTTCATTGTCTTTTATATTAAAACTTATTTTAAATTTACAAAATATCCATTTTACCCTTTATTAAAATTAGCAGAGCATTAGTTGCACGTAACTATTTTGAAACACATTTCAACTAAATTATTTGATTTAATAAAAAGGGCAATTTCAGATATACCTCTCAAAAACTTCAAAATTACGTATTCCCCCCTCTAAACTTTGAAAATACATATTTCCCCTTCTAAACTTCAAAAACTCACAAATTTACCCATTTCATTGTCTTTTATATTAAAACTTATTTTAAATTTACAAAATACCCATTTTACCCTTTATTAAAATTAGCAGAGCATTAGTTGCATGTAACTATTTTGAAACACATTTCAACTAAATTATTTGATTTAATAAAAGGGTATAAGAAATTGCTCCATCTAGTATTTTTCGTTAATAAATTTCATAAAAGCACAAACAACAAACGATGATCATACTCTTTAGTGAAGAAATGTCGTCATCGGAGGAGGCGACCACGGCGAAATTGAAGTCATGCGACGATCTTATATAGATTACAAAGGAATCTGAACTAGCCATTTGAAGGAATTGAGCAATTTGAACGGTCTTTAGTACTAGGGTTTAGGGAAACGGAGAAGGGAGAAGAAAGAGAAAGAGAAAGAGAGGGATTGCTCTTGCTATCATCGCTTTGTAATCTCCGTTTATTCTCCCTTCAAGTGAGGTTTTTGCGGACTGGAGCTCCTCGTCTCTTCGCCTACCCCTTGAATTAGGATCCAAAGTAACACAAATTTTGAGTTTAGATCTCGACCATCTAATTTGCTCTGGCAAGATATTTAAGGAGCCCATGCATTTCACCTCGAGGTTTGAATTCTGATCTGACGGTCTGGATCCGAAGTTAAAATTTGAGTTACTTTAGGGGATCTGGACCCCTCTCCTTTCCCTTAATACGGGAAATAAATCTGTTGTTATTCCAATGGAATAACAGGAACCTATAATTCAGATCGCAACCGTTCAAATTTTTCCATGCGCGAATCTTAATGAAGAATTTTTTCATGCACGAATGTTAATGAAGATCAACGGTTGGGATCTGAATAACAGAAGATTTATTTCCGAGAAGGAGAAGTATTTGAGATTTAAAACGATATTAAATGATTGAATCAATGACAATTTTAAATCATAACCGTCCTCTTTTATGAGTTGCTTAATTTCGTTACTCTTTATTTTTTGAAACAAAAAATTTTTATTTGTCTATCAATACTTAATTTCTAAATTATATGTAATTAATCTTATTTACTTAATTTATTGATTAATGTTAATTAAAATAGTGCCCTTATTCCTCCCATTTCTCCAATATACAATCTCATTATTGTTATTATCTATTCAAAATCCATTTTCCTTGTTATCTATCCAATATCATATTCACCTAGCTATCTATCTATCCACATATATAATTGACTTAATATCTCATTAATAAAACTTACCAATCAGCTATCTATCTATCCACATATTCTGGTAAATGCATAGACAGACACTCTGATCCCTTTCTCTCCATCACTGTTTTGCATCCCGATGCAATACGATGCTAAGCTGACGGTTGCCGGCCCCGCATACGACCCCTTTCCCCATCCAAAATCGATTCTTTCCAAGCCAGCAATGGTAATTTCCGAAATGAAAAACGTCCGGCTATCCATTGCGAAATGTTGCCTTCCTTTACTCACCAACAAATTAAATCCGCCACCGATTGCATGTATCCATCGGCCGTAGCCTTTGCTTTGGCTTCTCTCACCAGCTTCTTTAATCCAAAAGAACACTATATGAACTCCTTTCAGGACCCTCATTATTTCTGGCATCACTACATCTCCTCGTATACAAATCTTAACACATCTTCACTTAGAAACCCTAAACCTCCATTTTCTTCATTGTTCAAGCAATGGGCAGCCTATACACTGATATTGTTACAGAAAAGAATTCTCCAATTTTATTAATTGTTAATTAATAAAATCGGAGAATATTAAGGACTGGCATTTATACCGGTAACTGACATTCTAATTTACAACGGGTAATATATTATACCCATAAACTGGATCCGATCCAACTAGGTACAATTCTCCCCACCCATTGTCACCAATTGCAGATGATATCAATCCTACTCATGTATCATGTATCATGTATGTAGCCTCAAATGCACCAAACACATCCATAATATATTACTCACTTCTGATCAACCTCAACAAAACCACATTTGTGATTAGGTTCCATACAAACGATACATCTCCATTCTCCAGTTCATATTTTATTCATTTGCTTTCAAAATTTACCTTTTTTTTTAAGCATTATTAGTGGTTTAACTTTTCAGGGTTACAGATGCAAAGGAAAAACGTCAGACCACCAATTATGAAGAATCTCCTGGGTAGAAAAATCTCCCTCTTTTTCAATCAATTAAAGCAATAATAAGGTATAGATAATAGCAAAAATGCCATCAACAATTATGAATTGAACATCCAAATTTTAAACTTCAATATTGATTACAAAACACTTACTTTAAATAGAAAGTCTCAACTCACACAAACAAACTGATAATAGTAGTCGGAGTCACGGCTAAACAGCCCCGTATTATTATGTACATACAAAAGGTATACATACATACATATGAAATGACCATTTAACCCTCCTGTTCGCCGATCTTAACAACAGTAACGGGGCATGATGCGTTATTCACCACATATTCACTAACACTCCCCATGAATACCCTGCAAATCAACAAATACCTAGTTACTATACAAATCCTTTTCTTTCTAGCCCTCGGTTTTTTTTCAATTTTGTTTAACTCATCAGTACCAGTACCAGTACCAGTACAGCATGCTTGTTTCACAGTATTACATAATGGGAATAAAATCAATGCAAATTTGGGTCATATACTTGTATTATTTTCTTTACTCTTTATTTGATTCATTTTACTTCCTAATTTCTCATGTCGCACTTTATCTAACACTAGCATGCCAAATGATAAATCAATGAATTATCTCGGAAAAAAGAAAGAACCTCTTGATCTTGCCAAGGCCTCTGTTTCCGATAACAAGACAGCTGAGGGGAATACTGTCAACTGCCTCACATATCTTTTCACGAGGATCTCCGTATAATACTTTCATCGAAACTACCACCTGAAACATTTCATTTATTCCATCAACTATTTGCAAAACCCAAAAGAGGAAAAGGAAAAATCAAGTTCAAAGAAAACTTTTATGATTCCTTGAAACTATTGAATAAAAAAAACCCAAATTCTGTAAATAACAAAATATATTATAGTGGCAGTAGTTTAATTGACAAGAATTAAAGTGTATTTTTGTATGATTTCAGTTACTAACAGTATCAAAGCCAGTTCTAAATCAAATGGTAACCAAATGCCAAGGATTTAGAAAGAATAATTTCTGAATAAACACTACATCAGGAGGAAATGTATATTTACCTCTTTCTGACGGGCAATTGTGTTAAGCATATCTACTGTTTCAGCATCAATTTTGACCCCATACTTCTTTAGAGTAACTGGCTCTGAGATCTCCGTCAGTGGAATATATGCTGTAATTTTTACAGAAAGCCTAAATAGTGTAAGTTTTGCATGTTCATGAAATACTTAGTGCTGGGCTTAGCTAAGCCATGGTGTAAAACAACTTGGTGCTCCACGCCTCATTATTTCCATTTTGAAAATCCAAACTACCGATCCGAACCACTCAAGTTGTTCTCCATATTGAAATGTGCTTGGAGACCAAATTTTACATTTTTTGGAATTTTTTTACTATTTATTAAGCCACTTTGAAAATCACTGATCCGGCGGTCCAAAATTTTTTACTGTTTTTTACTGTTCACCCGGATTTTCAGATTTTCAAAGTGGCTTAATAAATAGTAAAAAAATTCCAAAAATTGTAAAATTTGGTCTCCAAGTACATTTCAATATGAAGAACATGTTGGAAGGTTCGAATCGACTATTTGAACTTTGAAAATGAAGATATGGCGTGGAGTACCAAGTCGTTTTACACCATGGCTTAGCCTAGTCCATCTCAAATACTTATATAGGTGCTTTTATGTTGTCAATATAAGTGATCTAAAGAGATATATAGTAGTGGGTCATAATTGAAATAGAATATACTTATTGGATATTAACCATCCTTGAATTAATTAGCCTTGTATTGTCAGTAATAATAGGCTGGTAGTGATAGTCAACTGAGACGAGGGGAAGTAAATTAATGGGCAAATTTCTAGTGTACCCATCTAAACTTTTAAAGTGGCCAATATCCCCATGAAAACTTCATAATATCCTATATCCCCATAAAAACTTAATATATTCTCTTACAAATTAGATTGACAAATATACCCTCATCTCTCTCAAATAACATGTGCCATTCTAATAACCTCTGATTTTGCTCAAGAACTTCAATTCGCGTACGATAAAATCAAATCTCATGAACAAATCTCCAATTCGACACCTAAATCAGATTCAAATGCCCAAAACGATGTACCATGCAAAGGAGATTGATTCAATTCAAAAGAAAACCTGCTCAAGTCAATAGAAAACGTGCCCAGTTTTCTGGTTTTCGTCAAAATACGTTTTCTGAGATAAATATGAAATAGCACTAAAATGTTTGTGTGGTGAGTATTGATCGAACCAGTATTAATCAAGCCTAGATCACAGGAGGAGAACAATGAGAGTAGGAATAGAAGGAATGGGAATCTGGTATCACAACTCACAAGGCACATCTCCTTTGTTTTCTAGTGGGAATTCTTGCTATTTTGCGACAGAAACAAAAAAAAAAGAAGTTATATTCCTTTCCTTTATCTTATTTGAAAATCATTATGGTTTGTTTAGGAGATAAAAGAATGCGTCCTTGCAATAGGGAAGTTCAATGTTGTATTACATCTAATCTACTTTTACTGTACGGAATAAAAGTTCTTTAGCAAAATCAGAACTTTGAAATTATTAGAATGACACATGCTATTTGATAGAGATGAGGGTGTATTTGTCAATCTAATTTTTAATATAATTAAAGAAGAGTGAGGCTACGGTACTATGCATAGCACGGTTTGGTCCGTGCTACAGCTCAATATTTGAGTTTTCAAAATCCTAACGGTAGATCCGAACCGTTCAACATGATTATAAAATGAATATGTACATGCAAACCAAATTTTACATTTTTTCGAATTTTTTTACTATTTTTTTAGATAGGTAGAAAATCACTTGATCTGAAAATTCTGGACCATCCAAAAACAGTGATTTTCTACCTATCTAAAAAAATAGTAAAAAAATTCGAAAAAATGTAAAATTTGGTTTGCAAGTACATATTCATTTTATAATCATGTTGAACGGTTCGGATCGACCGTTAGGATTTTGAAAACTCAAATATTGAGCCGTAGCACGGACCAATCCGTGCTATGCATAGTACCGTAGCCTCACTCATTAAAGAAAATGCTAAATGAATAAAAGGGGATGGAAGAAAATATATTAAGTTTTAATGGGGATATGAGATATTATGATGTTTTCATGGGGATATTGGCTATTTTAAAAGTTTAGATGGGTACACTGGAAATTTTCCCTAAATTAATTAATCTAAAATTAAACTATGTAATAAGCAGACTTGTGCTAGATTATTAGCTTAATTATCTAACTCTACTTAGACCTCCGTTCTTTGTCTTAATTACAAGCTCACAACCAAACCCACACCGAGTGGTCTGTATTGTACCAACCCTACAATTAATTAAATAAATTCTACCGAACCAAACCAAACCAAACCGGACCTCAACCTAGTTAAAAACCCGATCCGGTCCGGTCCGATCTGATTGTATAGGCAGAGAGAGAGAGAGAGGGGGGGTAGATAATCATACGAGAGCCGGAGGATTCCCAGAGCATGATCTCGCTGCCTTGATCGTAGCTGGTGGGTTTGAAAGCGGTGACGACGATGAGGTGGTCCCCAGTCCTGGCCACATTGTCAGCAACCCACTGCAGCGCCTTCCTACTGCACGGCGAGAAATCCATCGCCACCCCGACTCTCCTTGCTATCGCTTCTCCTGCCATCTCAATTTCTACTCGATCTCTCTCTCTCTTTCGCTCTTCCTTCGATTTTGATTTTGTAGAGGAACCCAACTAATTATATGAAGAAAGAAGAAGGACAGATGGAAAGACTTTTATTCTCTTTTGGCACTACTGACAGAGACAGATAAAGAGGTGGACTGTGACGAATTCAAATCACTAAAGTAAATTAAATTTTGAATTTCGATCCAGACCGTCAGATCTGTTTTGGTGCATTCCACATTTGGCTGGATTCTGATCGAACGGTCCATATCTAAACTCAAGTGTTGAGTTACTTTAGAGGATAGACTCGGCTGTGACTATATCCTTATCTTTGCTTTGGGCCACTTTTCCTGGAGGAATAACGAATCATTCATTTTTTTGTATCTGACCTTGACTAATTAATAAATCAATTAATTAAAACAACTAATAAGAATGGTCTGCCAACTAGGGGTGAGTAAATCGCTCATAACTCGTAACTCGCTCTAACTCGCTCGCTAAATGCTCATTAACAACTCGCTATAACTCGCTCATTAACGACTCGCTCATTTACTTAATGAGCTGAGCATGAGCATATCCCAACTCGCTCATTAGCTCATTAAGAACTGAGTTACATAAATCCTGCCACATCTAATCCTTGATTCTTTTTTTTGGAATGACCCAAGAAACAAGTTTGAAGCATGCATGTCATAGGATCGCTGGGCTAAAGAAAGCAGGCTCCAGAACCATCCGTAATATCCATTAACAGATTAATTACATGCCCAGGCCCAGCTACTATAGCTTGAAGCCTTGAACGGGAGTGAATAATAATGAATATTATTTGGTTTTGAACTTTTAGCTGAAAATTTTGAAAAGTTTTCGGCACGACTGCAAAATCTCATCACCTAAAGCAACTCGGCAACTCGCTCATAACTCGCTCATTAACAACATGCTCATTAACAACTCGCTCTAACTCGCTCATTAAGTTAATGAGTCGAGCATGAGCATACCCTAACTCGCTCATGCTCGCTCATTAATCAGCCCTACAAGTGCCAACTGTGTTGCTTTCCGGAGCTGGTCCCCACCTGTCATCTCAATAATATTCTGTTAATAATATTCTACTTCTATGTTCACAGATTAAGACCGCTACTTTTTATTTTAAAATGGCAAAGAATTAACAGCCATATTATTAGCTTTAGTAGGGTGCATGTATATCAAATTTTGTATTATTTATGTGTCATTCGATATTTCATCAAAGACACTAAAAATAGCGAAATTTATACATGAGGTTCAAACATCAGATTTAAAAAAAATATTTTAATTACTTAAAAAGAAAATCGTTTTGAATGATTTGAATTGTCAGGCGTGTATATTTAAAGCTATAGAAAATTAGATTCATTCATATATAAAAGAGAGAAAAGTAATTGATTGATAAGTTTAGAAATTTCAACATGCTCTTTTAGAAAATGTCATTCAATATTCCATCAAAGCCACTAAAAACAATGAAATTTGAAGTTACTTATTGTACGGTAAGACTATTATCAAATTATTTCATCTTTTATGTGTGATGTAAAATACATATATCAGATTTCAATAATCAGATTTTAGAAAAACATATATTTTTATTATTTTTAAAATTGCTGAAACTTAATTCATTATCAATAATAAATTTACAAAAAAATCAATGTTGGTTTTGAAATCTCATTATTAAGTCAACTCAAGTTGGGATGTCAATAACGAGCTGTAAAGCCAACTCGAGTTCAGCTCATTACCAACTCGAGTTGGCTCACAACTCGTTTGACCAGTCAATTTTCTTAGTTATAGTTATATACTAGGAAGAGTTTATCTAAATACAAACAATTCAAATAGCCTAGTAAGAGTTTATCAAAACACAAACAATTCAAAGATAATTAACAAGACAACCAACAAAACAAACAATTCAAACAACAACTTAGGAGTCATTTAGAAGGGCATGTGATTTATTGTAATGAATTTTGTGTAACTCGAGTTGTTAATAAGCGAGTTAGGTTATGCTCAAACTCAGCTCATTTATTAAATGAGTCAGCCAACTCGAGTTGAAACTGACTCAAGTTGTAAATGAACGAGTTGAAACAAACAGTTAACGAGTGAGTTATGAACGAGTTACGAGTTTGAGCGATTTTTTACAGTCCTTGATAGATGGGGTCTCTATTTTACTTTCTTTTCATATTTGCATTTTCAAAATTTACAATAACCTTTCAACCAACATGATCTCCATATTAAAATGTTTTGGAAATCAAATTTTACATTTCTTTATAAATTTTTTACTATTTCTTTATAATTTTTTAAAGGGAAAATTTCACATATATTCCTCAAAATCTTGGAAATTACGTATTTCTCCCTCTAAAATTCATAATATCATATTTACCCTTCTAAACTTCAAAAACTCCAAAATTTACCCATTTTATTGTCTTTTCTATTAAAAACTCATTTTAAATTTATGAAATATCCATTTTACCCCTCATTACAGAAATAAAAACTAGTAGCATGTTCAGAAAAATGTCAGTCTTCTAATTGATCACTGTGTATGCGTTAGAAGTAGATAAATAGCCCATTTTCCCTTGGAAATCATCCACTTAGAAGATTGGCATTTTTCTAAAACATGCTACATATTATTTATTTATTTATTGAAGGATAAAATGAATATTTAATAAATTTAAAATAAGTTTTAAAAAGACATTAAAATAAGTTAATTTGTGAGTTTTCTAATTTAAAAAGATAAATATGATATTATGAATTTTAGAGTGAAAAATACGTAATTTCCAAGTTTTTGAGGGTTGTACATGAAATTTCTCTTTCTTAAACATCACTGTATTTTATAATTTCTGTTTTAATATCTTCATATTATGAAAAACAATAATTTAAAATTTTTTTAAAATAGTAAATTTTTTTCAAAAATTGTAAAATTAATTATCCAAGCACATTTTAACACGGATATCATGTTACGGATATCATGTTGAAGGTTCGAATCGACTGTTTAAACTTTGAAATGAAATATGAGCAGGAATTAAAAATCAAACTTTACTTCTCAAAACATATAGCCAAATTAAAATATAAAATAATATCGAATAGCTATCAATAGAAATTCATATTCAATTAATCCGATATAAATAGATTTGCATGTAATTTAAAAGGTGCATCCAGTAATTTATTGGATCCATATTAATTTACAAGTTGTATTTATTTAGATGTTATTGATCCGAATTTGCCCCCTTTTTTTTAGTTACCACGAAAAAAATATAAAAATTAAATAATTACTACTGATGGAGGCTTATTTTGAAAACTACCACCCACGCGTACCCAGTCCGCGCACCAAATTGGACGGTGCGCGGACTGGGTAGGCGCACCTATTGGTGCGCGTACTGGGCAGGCGTACTGATCCGGTGACCCGGTGCACGGACTGGGTAGGCGTACCCCGGTTTAGTAGATGGGAACAATCTTGAATGGCAAATCTTTGTAATATTTGAGAAAACTAAGGGTATTTAATAAAAGAAGATGAAGTCAGAGCTGTCCAACGGCTGAGAAAATTGAAAGGTCCGGCGTTTACATGGACCAACAAAAGAAACTGTGCTAATGCTATATACGAACGGCTAGATCGTGTAGTTGCAACGGCAGGATGGCTTCAACTAAATTCTCAGGCATACGTTAATCATCTCCCAAGAAGGCATAGTGATCATGGTGCTATTCTGTTGAGAATAAAATTTCAGGAAAAAAAGAAAAAAAGTTTTAAGATGGAGACTTGGTGGTTTACAGCAGAGGGGTTTACAGAAGCATGGGAACATGTGTGGGAAGGACCAATAAACACTACATGGCAGCAAAGAATACAACAGATGAGTGAGAATATCCGAAAATGGGCAAGAAATTATGGATCCCCTCAAAACCGAATTAAGGAGGCAGAAGCATGTTTGTATCAAAATCAGTGCTTGCATCCAATGGTACAGGATCATGACCTAGAGGAAAGATGTTTACAAGAAATTAACAAGGCAGAGTGCGAATTGGAGTTATATTGGAGGCAGAGAGCAAAATTGCAGTGGGCCACCCAAGGCGATAAAAACACATCCTTTTTTCACACTGCGGCAACAAATAGAAGAAGGTATAACATGATCTTGAAAATTAAAAATTCTCATGGAGAGTGGGAAATGGAACAGGCCCAAATTAGACGGGCCTTTGTTGCTTATTTTAAGGGGATCTACAGCCCGCCCCAAGAAGTAAGTGATAATAGTGCGGCTGATTTTTTCGCAATTGTTGGGCCGGCCAGATGGAAGGAAATTCGAGAAGAGGAACAAATGAGCCTAACTCGAATACCATCACAGATGGAGGTTAGAGAGGTTTTATTCCAGATGGGACCCGATAAGTCACCGGGTTCGGATGGCATAACGGCACGGTTTCTGCAATATCATTGGGAGACTGTCAAAGAAGTGGTAGTGTATCAGATACAAAATGCTTTCATTACAAAAAAACCACCTGATGAATGGATGGCCAGTTACATCGCACTTATACCAAAAATTGATGAACCCGAAGTACCAAAGGATTTCTGACCAATTACGGTGGGGAATATCATGTACCGCCTGCTTATGAAAATATTGGCAAGGAGACTGCAAAAACATATGTGTACTATAATCTCAAACCAGCAAACGGCTTTCTTGAAAGGCCGTAGTATAGCTGATAATGCTATTTTGGTTAGAGAGGTACTACACTCATTTGATAGTGCAGAATACAAAGAGGAGGCATTTCTTTTGAAGGCAGATGTTGCAAAGGCATTCGATACAGTCAAGTGGTCATTTGTGTGGGAGGCAATGAAAAGAATCAAGGTACCAGATCAAATGAGGGAGTTAATTCAGAACTGTGTAAGTGCTGGAAGGGTAACGGTGAGAATCAATGGACAAGGGGATGGATTTATTAGGCCAAATAGGGGGTTAAGACAAGGGTGTCCTTTAAGCCCATACCTGTTTATCTTAGTTATGGAAAGCCTAACACAAAGGTTAAACATGGCAATAGAAACCGGTCAAATTAAGGGTATAAGCTTAGCACAAGCAGCACCTGTGCTAACTCACTCTATCTATGCCGATGACCTAGTGGTGATGGGCTTGGCCACGGCAACAGAGACAGGAGCCTATAAGGACATCTTTGACGAGTTTGCAAGTGCATCAGGACTGGAGGTAAACCCAGAAAAGTCAACCGTGTGGTTCAGTAAAAAGTGTAAGGAGAGAAGTAAAGAACAGGTCCTTCAAGTGCTCCAAGCAAAGGTGGCAAGTACAAAAGAAAAATACCTCGGGATAGTACTAGCAAAAGGAAGGGCACAACAAAAGCATACGGCTGAAATGCTAGTGCAGAAATTTCAATCCAAACTAGCTGGATGGAAGGTAAAACTCCTATCACATGCTGGTAGAACAGTGTTAATCCAGTCCGTACTTACATCACTCCCGGTTTATTATATGTCTATTGAAAAGCTCACAAACAGAACAATAGAAACCTTAGAAGGAATAATGAGAAGGTTCCTTTGGGGAAAAATTGGGAAAGATCGGTACATGGCGATGGTAGGATGGAATAAAGTTTGCATGTCACATGAAGAAGGGGGTCTAGGAATCAAGAATATTAAGCTTTTTAATAAAGCTTTAATTCAAAAGCTGGTGTGGCAAATGATAACAGCTAAGGAAAGGTTGTGGGTCCAGATCTTGAAAGCAAAGTACTATTCAGACAAATCCTTTTGGAAGAGTCAAGGGCAAGTGGGAGCAAGTGCTTTGTGGAAGGCGGTACAAGAGGCAAAACCGGAAATAATGGAAACAGTGGTCATTAAGATAGGAGATGGATCATCAGTTATGGCTGTGGGAGAACCATGGTACTCGGGATGGAATGGGGCGGTACCGGGTAGGGGACTATCAACAAACCTTACTGTATCGAATCTATATGATTATGATACCGGGCAATGGAAAGAACAACTTATAAGGGACTTTTTGGGGATAGAAGCTGTTCAACAAATCCAACAGGAGGTGCAAAAACCAATCCGAAACCCACTAATCCAAGATAGAGCAATATGGTCGCCGGCAAAAACAGGGAACTATACAGTCAAAGAGGGGTACAGCATGCTAGTGGGAATTATGCAGTGGGGTCCGAAATATGAGGAGAGGAAGTTAAAAGCATTACAAAGCCTCTGGAAATGGAAAGGAATTATTCCTAAGATCAGAACCTTTCTGTGGAGAGCGCTGCAAGGGGGGTTAGCAACAACACATGAGCTCTCAAGAAGGATAACAAGAATACAACCGGCTTGCCCAAGATGCGGACTTGAAAATGAGTACACAATGCACATGCTATTTTTCTGTCCAGCATCAAGGGCAATATGGTTTGCATCACGAATTTCCTTACGAGTAGGAGAACTGCCAATGAATTTTGGGGAGACACTATTGAAAATGGCTGCAATTCTAGATGAGACACAAATGGCATATTTCTGTAATGTGCTATGGATGTTGTGGAAGGTTAGAAATGATGAAATTTTCAATGGCAAGAAACCTAATATCAGAGAAGTACTGGCAAAACTTCTACTGGTAACAAGTGGGGGAACAAGAGCAACAACAGAGGCCAAGGGATCGATTAGTGGTAGAGGCTGTTAATATACCAACAAATGGACGTGTTATACTGGTTGATGGGTCATGGGATAAGGTGCATGGGTCGGGAAAAGGCATGTCAGTATATAACAGGAGGGGTGACCTAGTTTACATACAGTATGACAAAGGAGAGGAATTTGATCATTTTCATGCTGAAACTGAGGCAATGCTGATGGCGATACAGTATGCCTTGGAGGCAAGATGCGAAGGTACCTTCTACATTTTCACAGATTGCCAACTACTGATTAAGGCAATTCAGGAAGGGGACATTACAAAAATTCCCTCTTGGAGAGCAGCAGAATCAGTAGTGAAGTGCATCAACGGGCACCAAATTAACCCAAGCAGGATACTGGTACAGCATATCAAGAGAGAGGCGGTCAAAACTTCACACAACATGGCGAATTGGGCAAGGAAAACAAGAAGATCAGGAAAAGGCACACCACTGCAATGTTTCCTACCACAAACGGAAATTGAACACAACCTTAATCAGGTTTTTTTTCAAATTGGAAGGAGAGGCAGGAGAAAGGGAAAGAATGGGAAGAGCACGTCTTGCCGCTGTTGCTGATTGCCGCTCTAATCTGGTGCAAAATTGAAATTAGGGAGATAGAGGGGGTCTTGTCGCTTTACTTGTTGCCGCTTTAGAGGTCTTGCCGCTGTTACTGGTAAGAAAATTAAACCTATCAGAGGAAAAAGGAAACTTACAACGGGACCCCTGAACTTGCACTATCTGCACAAAAGAGAAGGGAGCAAGGAGTTAGCGGCTTCTAGTCTGTTTAGTTGCTAGTTTTGACTTTTTATTTTTATTTTTTAAGTTTGAAAGAAGGCTTAACCTTTTCTTAGATGTAGAAGTTACTTTCTGATATTTTAGGACCGTGTAACAGTTCAGTTTTTAATAAAATCTGCCTAAGGGCTTATCCTCAAAAAAAAAAAAAAAAATTGAATGGGAACAATCTCTTTTGAGAAATCTTTTGATCCGGTAAAATCTTTTCTTGCATGGGAAAAATCTCGTTTACCAAGACACAATCTCAACCGCCTGTATTCAATCCAACAGCTGAGATGAAGTCAGGGACGTGTCTGGAAAAGGCTTTTGTCTGGAAAAGTTGGATCAAAATTGAGAAAATTGAATGGCAAATCTTTGGAATACGTGAAGACCACACTATTTCAGATATTCTTTACATCTGAAACTATTACCTTCCATGCAACAGTTTGAAAGATAACTCAAATAGACCCGCTACATATTATGATGTATTAGGAGATACTTAGGCACTTGACTTCTTAGTACGCCTACTTTTCTTCTTTTTCCAGCTGGAAGGCACGTAACTCAAATAGACCAGCTGGATCCCACTTTTCTTCTTTTTCCAATCCGCGCGGGTCGGTACGCCTATTCAGTCCACGCACCGGGCAATGGGTCGATGCGCCTTCCAAGTACGCGCACAACGCAGTGAGTCTGTCCAGTACGCGCATCCAGCGGTGCACCTGTTCAGTCCGCGCACCGTTTAATTTGATGCGCGGACTGAATACTCGTGAGTAGTAGGTTTCAAAATAAGTCCCAGCAGTAATAATTATTTATTTTTTATTTTTTTTTCGTAGTAACTAAAAAAAACGGCGAATTTGCTATCCAATATACATCCTCATCAAAACAATTACTCAAACAGGTGCCATTCGGGTCCGGGTCCGAGTTGGGCTGTCGGGTACTTGGTTTGTGTTCGGCTCCTACTACCGAATCCGTATCCTCTGCATTAACATACCGTTTGAGTTAATTTATTAACCGTACGATCAGAATTCGGGACAATCCGGCCCGCGCCTATAACGCACGGGGTCTTTAATATTAGTGCGGACTCAATCGGACGGTTCATATCTTAACATAAAATTTGAGTTAATGCAGAGGATCGAATTTCCTACCTCTGCAGTCTGCAGAAATAAAAAAGAAAAGAGAAAAAGAAAAAAAAGCAAAAGCAAAGCAAAAATGGCGGCAACAGCACAAAACCCTCCTCCTCCTAGAACCCTAAACGTGCAGAGGTTGGCCGACGCGCGCCGCCCCGAGATCCAATCCCTCCACTCCCTCGTCTCCAGTCGCCTCTCCGCTAGCTTCCGCCTTCCCCGCTCCCTCCGCCGACGTACCACCTCCCACCTCCGTCATTCCAAGCGCAGCCGTTCCTCCGCCTCACGAGACTCACCACCATCGGACGCTTCTGACGATGACGCCGACCAAAACAGAGAGAAAAAGAAGGTTAATTTGTCAACCGAGACAACAAAACCTTGCTATAACTTCATGACATTTACAAAAGGAATCGTTTATTTTTTTGTAGGTATGTAGAAGGGAGAGGAGAAGGAGAGAACTTACTAGTAACCCTGAGTTGGGATTTGTTGTGGCGAGTGATGGCACGAAAAGGCTGCGCACACATGTGTGGCATGCCAAGCGCTTTCAGATGGTCAAGAGATGGGGTTTTTATCTTCCACTTGGTATCCAGGGCAGGTTACAAAAACAGTTCCAATTTTCAACTTTAAAACTTTTACTAGGCATGTACCATGCGAGTTCTTGCAACTTGATCAAGTTCAATTTTTACCATGTTTGACCATGTTTAGCATCAATTGCTCTCAATTGGGATCCTCACTTATAATTGAGCATCAGATTTTAGAGCTTTTCCTACTTTAGCCTCAATTATCCTAAGACGTGCAATCAAACAACACAAAATTAATAAGGGAAGTAAAAACATAGCAAAAAATGCTTATTAGTCCAAAGACTAGGAAAACCCTTAATCATACAGATGCATTACTAACTGGTCTGTGCTGTCTCACCAGCACCCGACCATTATAATAACAAACTTGATTTGCACTTTCTTACTTGTTATTATTTAATACTGGATATGTAGAGGGAGAGGTTCAAGAGCTGTATTGAAATTGTTACAAAATGGGACACTTATGCATGATGCAAGCTATTACCTTCCTATACAACTAGAGGGCCCACAAGCAAGTATCCTTCTTTTTTTTATTTTTTTGCCTTTTATCAGCTCCTTTTATTTTGGGAATATTTTCCGTGTATCCCTACAAAACTCAAGAATATTCCTGTAGATTCTTTCCTTCAAAAGAAAATAGGAGGTGTTTTCTAGGGTTTTGTGGGTTGCACGTGAATATTTTGAGCAACTTGTCCACATTTTCTTAAATTATATCATTTAATGTTAATTTTGCTTAATTTTTAGGATTGTCTAGTATCGGTCTTGAAAATGATTCTTATACCCTCACCTCCTGGAATCTCTGAAATGCCATCAGTGCAGTTGTCTCACAAAGTCCTACAAGGTGCTTGTTACCAAGATGCTATGGTAAATAATTGTTATTTGCATAAAGATCTAATCATGATTATCATATTATTGCACTCATACCAGCATGACATTAAAAAGAAAAAAAGAAGAAGTTTCTATCCAAACAAAAGTTTTATTTACATGGATTCATCTGTATGTGTACATTTTTCTCTCTTCAGCTGTATCACATGGATTCATCTGCATCACGATTGATCGCCCCAGTGAAATACATGTGGCACCATATGACATCTGAAATAGTTGAATGCAAGAACTCATCAAATAATGAATCTGGTATTTTGTCAGTACGGAAGTTGTGGATATGGGTTCACGCAGCTGCATTTCATGAGGGCTACAATGCTCTAAGAGCTGCATGTGAGAAGCAACAGGTAATTTCATATGCCGGTATCAGAACCGATTCAACCAGGGTCTTTGTATCTCCAATTGTATAATGTCACTTAACCTCAATCGTGAAATAAGTTGCAAAATTAAGCACAGATAAACCAAAGAAAATCAAGTCGGAGAAGGAATTAATCTTGGTCAAACCAATTTATGTGCTATTTCGGGAAGTTCGTACCTATACAATACTTGTCTTCATCATTGCTGAAATAAATTACTTTAAACCATAAACCCTTGCTTTACGCTGAAGTTGGCCGCATATGGTTGGTCATCTTTCACAATATTGTTTTTGAAGAAGGAAATACAAGTTTTATTTCTAATTAATACGGTGTCACTGTAACTGCAGTTGCATGCGAATGGTGCCACTGTCAGCTGTGTATCACAGGAAGGACGTATTGCCCGATTGGATATTATGGGAGCCAAGGCTTCACAACTGATGAACAAAATTTTGTGCCCAATCACTATGTAAATCCTTTCTTCTTTCCTTTGCACCTTAAAGATTTGCCTTTTTCGTGTTTTGTATCTGAGTCTTATGTATTAAGACCTTAAGAATCAATTTAAAAATCAAGTTTGACTAACAATTGGTCATGCAATGTTGCCTTTTATATAAATCAGTTACCCTGCTTTACTGTGCTTAAACAAAAGACGCCAAAGGAGGACATAGACATCAAAAGACTAATAAAAGAAAGGAAATAGCATGGTCAATGTACTATAAAGTGCAGCATAGTGCTAACATAACCAATACTCGTAAATAATTATTGCATATTTTGCAGCTCAGATAAAGCTTGTTTAACCTCTGAAGCTCAGAAGCAGTTCAATATGGATCAAATTGAGAAACTTCCACCCGGTGCAATTTTAACCCTAAGAGTTAAAGATCCGAGGCTACTCTCCTCTGATTTAAACTCGGAATTTGATGAAGTTCCAGTGAATTTGGATTCCTTGGATTCTTGTAAGCTGTATGACAACACTGAGCTTTGGGATTCCCACTGTAAGATAGATCCTCCTGTGCTGGAGAGTATTCTTTGCACTGAAAAGAATAAAAAAAGGCTGAATACTCTCTTTCTCAAACCAACAAATCAGGAAATGCCAGCTGGTCAACAGAAGGATGGGTCTAGCCGGTCATGCACTGTCATTCTTCTAAGGCATAGCTTGGGGTATCTTTGTGATATATTCCAAATTTATATTTCTCCCACTTTTCTTTGGAATATTGTTATATGGAGTGCAGTGATTGCATGTGCAATAATCATCACCATTTTATATAATTGTGGCCAATAAAACTGTACTTGACACAAATTCTCATGTTAAGCGTCATTTAACCCGAGTTAATGTGATGAAAAGAAAAGAGGTGGTGAAAATTGTATTGTTGCATACTCGTGCTTCATTTCTGAACCAAAATCAGGTATACGTTTCCTTTGTGCTAACTACTTAGCCTTTATTAGGTGGTCAATCATACTGCCGCTGAGCTGGGTGAAACCATTCTGGCTTTCTATGGTGTCTAGTGGGGCCCATGTGATTGGCTTGAGAGAGAGACGATGGGTTGCTTGGAAGGTATCTGTAGCAAAAGCATTAAGATATAGTGTGAACAATTCAAACATAGCTACTGGTTGCAAATCAATGTATCATACCATACCATTATCAATTTCTTCTGATTTCATGAGCTACTAATGTGGCACCTATGATTGGCACACTTTTTTTTAATTTTAACCATAGTGGCCTCAATTTGTTTCCTAAGCTGGAGGAATATTATATTTATTGATTAGAAATAAGCAATTATACCATTTTTTTTTTAAATGTAGAATAAGGTACCTTGCTTTCCGTATGATTTTCCTGACAGCGAAGCCTACAAATCCTTGTTGGCTGACGAAGGTGCCTTATTTGATGCATCAGCACAGCTCAGACCCCACTTAAAACAGCCACTGAAGACCCCCATGCTGCCTCCATGGGATTGTATGGTTGCCTCTTCTCACCATATATGTAAAAACACTATAAACTGTAAATTGCTGAATTTGGATGTATATGTACCAAGAACAACTGAGTCTTTGAAGGATTGTGTAGAAAAGATGGACACTGGAGAAAAGGGATTTGTATGTCTTGTTAGGGTTTTGATTAGTGCCTTCAAAGAGGGTTTGTTTGAAGAAGGTGCAGTAGTTTGTGCTCCCTGTACCGATGATCTTTCTGGATGGAATAATACCAGGTAACAAATATTTCCTTCCAAGTATCTTGCCTTATTTACACAGAGCTTAAGCGTAGTTTACAGTGTCATAACTTTGGCTTGTATTAAGCCCCAGTGATCCCAAGCAGTTGCCTAAAGAATTTGATGATTTGTATTAAATCTTTCACTGTATAAAGTGTGGTGCTCTAATGCGAAGGCACTGGGGAAAACTTGTCCGACCTTTCAAGTTTACCTTTGTTACATTGTACATATATGTCATAATCATCACAGTGAAAAAAATAGTTAGGCATGGTTGACACACATCTTTTGATATACATTAATAAAAAAATTGAGGGGTATGTAGATTGATGGAAGAGGTAGAAGAGTACCAAGAGAAGTGGCAACTCCAACTAACGCAATCTGCAGTGGAGTCATACTTAATGCAATTAGAGTCTGATAGGTGGGCCTTGCAAGTGCCAGAAGATCCTGTTGACCTCAAATCCTTTAGATGGCCTATTGGTTTTGTTACCACCGGTGCTGTTCATGCATGGTACACACATATATATTTTCTAAATAAGTCTGTGCTCAATTTGTTAGGTCAGATATTGTACTGGTTCTACATGGCACCATTACTATTTCTGATAATTCTTCTTGCAACTGTTTCTTTTCTCTTCTGAGGGGGTTTATCTTTCTTTTCTTTTCTTTTTCTTTTTCTTTTGGGCTTGAGGGGTAGTTGAATTTCCTGAGGACATTAAGGCTGAATGAGCTTGTGTGCACGATAAACTGATTTTAGGGTTAACGGCGGTTAATTTTTTTTTTTCTTAACTAAAAATCAGGCCCGAATGGTTCTTTTTATTTTAGATTGGCTAGGATAAAGTCTGCTTCCATGCCTTGTTCATTTGCAATTTACCTAGAATTGTACCTCGAAACTTATAGTACATGCCACACTATAGCTAACAGCCGTCTCTTCTTTGAATTTTTTTACTTTTGTGACAGTAATGATAGGGCTGCAATGGCATTATGTGACACAAGAATTCTGGCTGCTTTGAGGAGGCAACAGTATCTTCAGACACAATCTAAAAGACCAGAGATATTTGTTCTTGTTCGAAATATGAAATCTACGGCGTACCGACGTGCGGTTGCTACAATTGTTTTGGAACAACAACAGGAAGATTTACACTTTCTGTGATTTTCATGGATGCACCTGATAAGTCAAGCAGAGATGGTTTACACAATTAATTGAGACATTTTGCGATACAGGCTACAACTACAGATGATTTTAGAAGACGAACTTGAGGCGGTGGGAGGCCAGGATAAAAGAAACATAAAAACTCAAATCAATGTTGCTATTTGGTACTTCATCTTTTCTAGCTTCTCCGATTTAATCTGATTAGAAGTGAATGGATTGGAAGTTCATAAGAGATTGGCTAATTTTATGATATTGCCATTAATTTATCTTGTAGTTCAACTTTGATTGAAAGTATAAAGTATGAGATGCAAATCAAAGTTTATCTGATAGAAAAAGATACTTTGAGATGAAATGTGATGTTTATTTTGGTGGTTTTGCTCTCCTATTATGTGGTACTGACATGGGATTTGGACCAGTTTTTGGTTCAGAGGTTTAAATGGAAACAACCTGAGTTGATGCACACTCAAGCCCATATTTTTTTCATTAATGAGAAGTACTAATAGTAAGGCTCAAAACGACAATATATTCATGCTTGATTTCAAAAGAAAGCTTGCTACTGTCTTTGATTTGTTCTGTCTAGTTAATGCCAAGTGCAAAAGATCAGTAAACTGATCATGTAATCCTTTAAAGCCATTTGCCATCAAAACAGCAATAGATGCAGCCATGTCAGAAATATGTGCCATGTGAGAAGGCTGTCAGACCCAGCTTGGTGGGCCATCCCCACAGCCCGGTTGACATGCAATGCCGTGGCGACTTCTTGCAGACCTCCATGGAGATTATTTGTGAACTTGGTCATGAATTTGACATCAAATACATTCTCACCTACGTAATTCTTGACAAGAGATTGAAATTCCACCAAAGTATCTGGCAAAGGGTCCCAAAAGTTGGCTAACTTGATGAGATATGCTACATTGTATGCACCGTGAAACATAATCCATGTCATCATCGGGTTCTCCAATAGACCCGAAGAGAGAAGGCGTTCTGAGAAGTAATAGGTGTTAATGAGATCGTCATCGTCCCCCATCTGAGCCGGGAAGTGTAACGACAGTGCAAAGTTAAATTCCCAAACGATGACAGAAGCATCAATTACTGAGACTAGAGTCAGACCTAGCTGCCTGATATTGCCTTCATCTATGCTCTCCTTGATTGTGATGAGAGATAGCCTAACCTAAATTCTGTGTCAAACGCACCCCAGTAATAATTCTCTTTCGTTAATACATGTTTAATCATGTGGAACTCCTCCTCAAGGTTGGACATCCACACACACCGCACCTCAACTGCCGCTCTCATCCGTTCTCATCATTTGGGTAATCATTTTAACAAAGCAGTTTTGGCTTCACAAAGTGCACATACTATAGAACTAAAACCAAGTTGTATATGGTTCATGCGCTGTACGCAACTAAAACTGCTCTGTTAAATTCTTTACCTCATTTGTCAAAAAAAAAGGGAACAATATATGTTTTTGGAAAAACCCAAAATCAAACTAATTAAACCATTAGTTCAACTCTCGCGCTATCGATGCATACTAAAATTGTTGGGATATTTGTACTTTGTAAAATATATAAAGAATTGAGAAAATTCATTTAAATGGCTTATGTTTTATGGTTAAGTAGAGAGACACACTGACACACATCACCATTTTTTTTTTATAAATTAAAATTTATGACCAAAGAAGGTTTAATTAGATTTAAATAAGATATTCTTGTAAACGGGCGGCGCCTTTTTCCACATAAAATATGATATAGTGAATCAGTAAATGGAAAGGGCAAATTTGTCTATTTTATTTAACAATTCAAATTTCCAATAGTTAATTTTATACAAAGATTTTACTACCACTACAATTATTTACAACTTTCATTTGTTTTTAACTTCTTCTTTTTTCTGATTTTTTACTTAAACTAACTTGAATTTTGGAAAAAAAAGAGAGTACAAATTAATAAGACTCGTAACGAGCATTCTTGCTTGATTTCAAAAGAAGCTTGCTATTATTTATCTTTGATTCGTTCTGTCCAATTAATACCAAATGCAAAAGATCAATAATTGATAGTGTTTATCCTAATTTTAAGCCATTATATTTGCCATCAAAACATCAATAGATGTAGCTGCTTAGAAGATTTGAAAATTCCCATTCGGCACTTTATAGATGAGACGGTCGATATGTTGTCAATATTTTATTGTACACTGATTTTTTTACGCTAAGGTTAACAATATATATAGATATATACAGAGAGAGTGATGCTACGGTGCTTTAGAAAGTAAATAGGGTGTTTAACTTCCTGCTCATATCTCTATTTTTAAAGTTTAAATAGTCAATCAGAACTTCTCAACATGATATTCATATTGAAATGTACTTGGAAACCAAATTTTACATTTTTCGGAAATTTTTTATTATTTTTTTAGAATTTTTAAAAATCATTATTTTTCTGAATTATTTTTATTATTTTATTTAATGAAAAGCTTTGATTTTCAAAAATTCTAAACAAATAGTAAAACAATTCAAAAAAAATGTAAAATTTGGTCACCAAGCACATTTTAATATGAAGATCATGTTAGAAGGTTCGAATTGACTGTTTGAACTTTGAAAATGAAGATATGAACAAGAAGTAAAACACCCTCTTTACTAACCAAAGCATGATAGCCTATCTCTCTCTCTCTCTATATATATAATATCAAAACGTTTGTTCCGGAGCCGTAGTGCAACCAATTGGTTTTCCAATTTTCAAAGTCCAAATGGTAAATCCAAACCGTTAGATGTGTTCTCTATATGAAAATGTGCTTGGAGACCAAATTTCACATTTTTTGGAATTTTTTTACTATTTATTAAGTCAGTTTTAAAATTGTTCATTTTAATAAACAGTGAAAAAAATTTGGAACATTGAAAACAACAATTTTAAAACTAACTCAATAAATAGTAAAAAATTTCAAAAAAATGTAAAATTTGATCTCCAAATACATTTCAATATAGATTGAGTATTGAACGGTTTGAACCGACTGTTTGAACTTTGAAAATGTAAAAACCGAAGCGTTTGTTGCACGGCCTAGGAACAAACGTTTTGATATTAGCCAACCTCTCTCTCTCTCTACACACACACACACACACACACACATTTGAATTACATTTGAATTTCCATTTGACACTCATCATCTTTGTTAATGTGATAAATTGATTTTTTATTTTTTGATACTCATCATCTTTGTTAATGTTGAGAGAGAGAGGAGAGAGCGTCGGGCAGAGGAGTCGCACAGATGAGAGTACACTAGACCGTCGAGGGGAGGACAGCGGCTGGAGGGGATTAATTTTTTTTTTTTGCTGAGAGAGGGGATTACGGGGAGGGAGGAGGTGTTTTCGTTGAGAGAAGAGAGGGACTCGACACCTCCAACAACTGAACGGTGATTAGCTACAAATCAATTTTATTTAAACCGGACCGGACATTGACTTGGTAAACCTTCAGATCAATGATTTACTGGTTGGACCAACGGATCAACCGGTTGAATTACTGGTTTATTTAAGCACCGATACATATATGAGATATAAATATTGTTGTTCGCACAAAAGCGCAACGCAAGTTTCGGTACGCTTGAGAGCGTACCTTTTAAAACCGCGTTTACACTTCACGAGTAAAGGTTGCAAGTGCACAACCCCTATCGAGTAGTATAATCGGGTGTCGATCCACAGGGACGACTCAAATTCTGATTTTCGACTTAACCTAGTTAGGTACTAGAAGTGAGAAAGGTGTTTGAGTTTGTTTAAGGTTCCTAATTTCAATCAACAATAGTAATAACAAACAATGAAACAATTGAACGTTTGATTTTAGACTATCTGTAAAATAAAAGCGTTTCGAGGGTTTCAAACTTCATCCTCAACTTTGCTGCTCTGGACTTGTCACGCGACCCGCATACTCTCGTATGCGACCCTTGTGACGCGACCCGCGTGCTCTCACACGCGACCCGCGTAGTCCTCAAGCACTCTGGACCTCTCACTCGACCCGCATGCTTTCACATGCGACCTCGTGACGCGACCCGCGTGGTCCTGGAGCTGACACTGAACATTACTGATTCTGGTTGTTTAATTCGTGTAAGGCTCGATTGACCGTACCTAATGTCACTGAACCTCAACTTTCGTGTATTGGCTTAATAGACTTGGTATGGAATTGCAATTTAACATTCCTAGATTCAATTCAAACCTAGGTTCTTGATCTTGTTTACTAAAGGCATCCACTATTCTTTCGATTAATGGAAATTTCACCTTTCGGCTACTATTGATCTCACCTCTCGGATCTTAGACCTACCTCAAATACTAAACCTAATCCACAAGATACATCAAGGCCAAATTACAAAAAGAAATGCCATAAGCAATCAATAGTAGACAATCAAGAATCAATCAAGCAATTAGGTCAAGCAATTTCAATCAATACAAAAATCAAGAAACACGATTAACAAATCAGATTCAATTAACATTCATTATCAAACAAAGCATTAGATTACATCTAAACCCTCAAAACTAAAAATCTACTCAAACATGATCAAAGAAAGAAGAAAAGAGAGATAGAAGATGCAAATCATGATGAAGAGGAGAAGATTCGAGGAAGATCAAGCTCGAGTGGAGATCTTGGCCGAATTCACCTTGCTCCTGCCCTTCCTCTGTCTTGGCGCCAACTTCTCTCTCTCTCTCTGTCCCGATCTCCTGGTTTGAAAGTGAGAATTGGATCCCCTGAATCGCGCAGGCCCAGTCCTATTTATAGAGGTCTTACTGGGCTTCAATTGGGCCTGCGCAGTTAATTCGACGCGACCCGCATGGATCGGATGCGACCCGCGTCGGGTCGGGTCTGATGCGCGCTGTGAGGGTCGCGTCTGAGGTCGCGCTGGGCTGTGATGCGACCCGCGTCAGGTGTGACGCGGCCCGCATGGAAGATGTCTGAACTCTGCTTTTTGTCGGTTTTCGCCCATTTCCTGCAAAATCATAACCAAACTGCAGCAGTACCATATTCTATCGATATTTCAATGTAAACAGTGCAATTTAGTTATTCAAAATGTGATATTTGGTCTGGAAATAGGTCGAAACAATCAATCAAATAGTGAGACATCAATTGTTATAAATCATATTATTTATATTGTATTCGCCATAATTCGCACATAAATATACAATAAGTATATATCAAAATTTAACATTTAAATAGAATGAAAATACCGATTTTTATTAAAAATGATAATCATTCAATTTTATTTATTTTAATTTGATTATCCAGAGACAATATTGATAATAAGGTTACGAAAATTAAAATCAATAATAAAATAATGATTGGTTTTTTAAAAGAAATAAATATGCACAATAGATTTAATTTTTATACTATAAATAATTTATTCTTTTAAAACATCTAGAATATTTGAGGTTCCATGTGCAAATTTCGCAAGGCAAAATATATATTAATTTATGTGTACCTTTTGACTTGTCTTGTGAGCTTTATGGAAATCTACTAGTGTAGCTTATTAGTTTTTATCAGTGTTCTAAATAGCACGCTATAGTGTTTTTGGACCTCAAACGCTACGCTATGACATCAAAATGTGCTATTTGCGCTACGGCCGCTACAGTGCTATAGTGGTCCGCTATTTGCGCTATACAAAATGGTGTTTTTTTTAAAGCAATTTATATGGGTTTTAAATAAAGACTCAAAAAAGCTCAAACCGAAATTGAATTTGTTGCTACTTGTTACAGATAAATTAATTTGAAATTGGGAATATAAATTGAAATTTGAATAGAAAAAAAGTTCAAACCGAAATTAAAATTTGAATAGAAAAAAAAAATAGATTATGTCATGAATCATGATGCTTAAGATATTTTTAATAGAAAAAATCGATAGTTTATGATATTATTATAGATATTTTGAACCGCAATTTGGACTTTGTACGGGTTCAATATGAATATTATAATTTCTTAATTACTTTGGTGTTATTTATTGTTCTATGAGACTTTAGATAATGTTGATATTTATTACAAATATTGAATATACGGAATGTAAAAAAAAAAAAAACGCTATGTGGCATAGCTTCCGCTATAGCGACGCTATAAACGCTATTTATAACCTTGGTTTTTATTCTCTCTCATTTAATGCATAGACAGAGCATGAAAAACTGAACCAATTGCTGTTTTTTTTTTCTCAAACCAGTTAGTGGTTTTTGTTAAAACCGGTGCATTAATCCGGTTTTTTTCGGTTCAATAACATACACGGTCTACTAAACGATCCATCTCTCACTCTCACTCTCACTTCGATCCATCTCTCACTCTCACCTTACAATTTGATCGGAGATCAAACGGCGAAGGACGGAGATCGAACGGCGAAGGACGATTTGCGGTCATCTCTGCCACCAACCCTCCTTCCACGTGAGCCACGTGTCCTCAAGGTGTCGTTGTGCCAACGTGTCCTCAAGGTGATTACCTTCCCCTCATTTTCCAGCGTTGCTCTAAGACGTAGCACCTTTACTTGGTCTTAATTTCTTCTTCTTCATAGGCCTTGCCTTCGTACACTTCCGATAGTTGGGTTGTTAGGGTTTGGTAATCTTTCTTTCTTCAATTTTTCAGTTAAATTAGTTGTCTATTAAGCCCCATTTAGTAAAGGAACAGTTTAGACTACGTTTTGTTGTTTCAAATTAATTTGCTATTTTTTTTTTCTTCTCATACAAAATAATTTATTAATTATATTCCTAATTTGTCAGGTTCATACAAGTAATTAAATTAATTATTCATAGTTCTCATTGCTCAATACTATGTGCAGTTCTGTAATCATTTTATTTTGATTGATTTACACCAACTGGGCTCTTAGCACCCATGAAGTCTGTCTGTACAAAGGTTGGTAAGGCGAAATGGGGGCCACCCTAGCCCATTGAGTGCTCTACCTCGGGCCATTGACATCATACGCTCTACTGAAATAGATTCCGCGGAAAACCAGCTATCTCCGATCTTGGTTGGCCTTTCACCCCTAGCCACAAGTCATCCCCGTATTTTGCCACATACGTGGGTTCGGTCCTCCAAGGCCTGTTTGTACTTTGCAAATCGGTAATTATTAATAACAACTTCATGACATGCATTTAGTTAGCTTTCTTTTTTTCTCTTAATCTGCCTACGGTCGCTTGTAAGGTGACTAATTGCAAAATTGAGGTTAATTTGGCTTATTGATTTTTGTAAAAACTAAATTGAAAGTGATAATTTTTGAAATGTTGGGAGAAGAAAGAAAATAGAGCTGATTTGTTAGAATTTTACCAATAAATACTGATTGAGGCCACTGGTATTTCTAGATGTGAAGTGTGCAATTGAGCTATTTCTTCATGAATTTGAAAGAAAAATTGAAGAAAAAGTTTAATCAAGGTCTTAGAAATCCATATGCAGTGCTGATTATATTTTGCATTCTGACCTGTGGGTGATTTGAGCTGAGGTATATCATTGTTCATTTTTCTTGTTCTACATATGAGATAACTTACTGGTTTGTTCTTTTCTTGCATTTCAACACAGAAATCGTGTTTGACGAACTGCCTTATTGAAGGGTGAAAGATGGATGGTATAGATCTTTCCATCGACAGAATAAGTGATATGCCTAACGCACTTCTAACACAAATACTCTCCTTGCTGACAACCGAAGAGGCAGTGCGCACGTGCATATTGTCCAAAAGATGGACAGATCTTTGGACTTCCACGGATACTCTCGACTTTGACTTTGGCAGTCGTAATTTTGGGGAGTTTGACCGCGAGAATAGATTTCTGCGGTTCATTCATGGTGTACTAAACCGTAGAGGTTTCTCACCCCTGGATAAATTCAAACTGATGTGGAATTATTCTCTAACTAGAAGCGATCTTGGTATTGTTGAAGAATGCATTAGTCACGCAGTTGCTTGCATGCCTCGGTTAATCTATATTAACATCAGAACGAACCTGAGATTCAAGTTGCCTGATTCACTTCTCAATTGCGGGTCAGTAAAGGAGATGTCATTGTTAGTTGGGTATAGTTTATTTGAAAGAAAACCTAAATCTATAAACCTCCCTTCTCTTAAAAAACTGGAGATTGGTCATACCTCCATCGATGATGATTTGATAAAAATGTTTTTATTGGGGTGCCCTGTCCTTGAAGAATTGGCCCTGACAAGTTGTCAGTTGATGTTTAAAGAGATTAACTCCAATGTGCTGAAGAAATTGACTATAAAGAGAGGTTACATTTTGGAGACAACATCATTTACAAGACAGTTTACATTGAAGAACGCATCATCTCTAGTCACGGCAGACCTAGATATATGTACTTCATTTTATAAGGGTGAACTGAATCTTCTTGGCGGCCTTCCAAATGTTACAAGTCTGAGGCTCATTGCATCTCGCAATTTCCTGGTATGCTTAATTTTGAGTGCATGACAGCAGATGTGTGAAATAGTGGTATTGCATCTTGTTTGACATTCTTTTCTTATTTGTAGATATTACTCAACAAAGATATTCCAAACTGTCTGATATTGAATAACTTGAAGAGCTTGGAACTAGGAGTATTGGAGACGAGAAATGATTGGGATTTAGTGGTTTGCTTTCTCCAGCATTCACCCAATTTAAAGAAGCTTGTCTTGATCTATGGTCATGTAATCTCTCTCTCTCTCTCTCTCTCTCTCTCTCTGTGCTGGGGAAAGGAGGGGTAGTAGTCAAGATGCTGGTATTTCAGTACTGTTTATAATATTGTGTAGTTGATGAGGTAGCATCTTTCCGGTACGAGTCTCGTGTTTGTTGCTTTTCTTTTTCTGATTTTGTCCTCGGAGCTTACTTATTATATTGGGCATCAACCTTTTGAAAATGAGAGATGCCTTTAGTACATTATCACTTAAATTAAGACTCAAGAGTTAACATTTCACCATACATGCGAGTATGGTATTGCAGAGGCTGATTTGTTCAAAATCTGATAACTGATAATGAGATACTAATATATATATATATATATATAGAGTAGGGCTATTGTGCTTTGCAAAGTAAAGCCATCGTTTTACTTCGACTTACTTTTTGGATTTTCAAAGTCCAAAACGTCGATCCGACCGTTCAGGTTGATCTACATATTGAAATGTGCTTGCAGACCAAATTTTACATTTTTTGGAATTTTTTTACTATTTATTAAGCCACTTTGAAAATTGCTGATCACATGGTCCAGAAAAAACAGTGCAACAAAATTATGGACCATGTGATCAGCAATTTTCAAAGTGGCTTAATAAATAGTAAAAAAATTCCAAAAAATGTAAAATTTGGTCTGCAAGCACATGTCAATATGTAGATCAACTTGAACGGTCGGATCGACGTTTTGGACTTTGAAAATCCAAAAAGTAAGCCGAAGTAAAACGATGGCTTTACTTTGCAAAGCACAATAGCTCATCTATATATATATATATATATATATATATAGAATTTTGCTATTGTACTTCATGAAGTAAAACCAATATTTTACTTCACGCTCATATTTCCATTTTCAAAATCCAAAACGTCGATCCGACCGTTCAAGTTGTTCTCCATATTGAAATGTGCTTGGAGACCAAATTTTACATTTTTTGGAATTTTTTTACTATTTATTAAGCCACTTTGAAAATCGTTGATCCATTGGTCCAGAATTTTTTACTGTTTTTTACTGTTCACAATGGATCAGCGATTTTCAAAGTGGCTTAATAAATAGTAAAAAAATTCCAAAAAATGTAAAATTTGGTCTCCAAGCACATTTCAATATGGAGAACAACTTGAACGGTTCGGATCGACGATTTGGATTTTGGAAATGGGAGTATGAGCGTGTTCGCGAAGTACAATAGCCCTACTCTATATATATATATATATATATATTTGTTTTGCAATTGAGCAATTAATGGACTTAGATGTACACATCTTTTAATATCGAGAATTTAAATATTGAGGATGCAATCCAATGATTGATGGCTTGTTTGCACAAAATGCACAAGTGTTGTGACAACTATCATACTGTCATACTATCTTCTTATTATAAACAATCATTAGACTTTTATTTGGATATATTGTTGTCAACTACCTTACTAACTTTTATTGTCCACCACCAGAGTGTGATGTCGTTGTGCAAGAAGCATTACCGGGAAAAAAATTCATTTGCACGTGAATTCCTTGAGATAGTGGAGATAAGGGTTTGGGAGACAAGGGTAAAAAAGGAGATTGAAGAAACGGTGGTCAAGACTATGCGTACATTTGTAAAGACCATAGGAGAAATTGTAACCCTCTAAGTTTGTCAATCATCCTTCAAATCGTATGACAAGTTTGTAAAATGTTTTAGTTTGATAAATCGGTGATTGGATGCTCTGTCTTTAGCTATTATTCTGTTCTTTTACTTTTAAGTTAGATTGTTGCAAAGAAAACTTGTGCTTTTTGGCTCTGTGCATGGAACACGTACTGCTTGTTGTTAGCTGTGTTTTTTGGTATAATCCTACTTTCTAGCTTTGAAAAACTCTACTTGTTATTTGGAGTTGTGGTTTTCTTTATGTCTTTTACTTTCTAGCTGTTTTCTTGAAGAATTGCATCAATTGCTTGAGAGCCTTTTAACACCCCTGGTTCTGCACCTCAGCATTTGCACTTTAGGTGTTTGATGTAATGTCTAAGAGAACTCGGTAGCCAATAACTGAGCAGAAATTGATTTCTACCACTTGTTAATAACTTGAATATTAATTACTAGTAGGTTGGAAATGCAAATTATTGATAGTTGTAATTGCAAATTACATTGGATTTGCTAATTTTCTCCAAAACTTCCATATCCAATCTTCAACATAGACCTTATATAGGCGATCAGATCCTAAAGAAAATAATCTCAATTCATTAACTAAACTATCCTATTGAATGTAGGAAAATATAGAAAATTTATAAAATGTAACTCTTACATGGCGTTCTACTGTGCCTTGCTGATTTAGCAAACTGTGAAAAGCACCTGGTTGCTGGTATGGCTTTGATTGTTTTAAATACAATTGGATTAATGAAGGAGGTCCGAGCAATAATTGTTTTACCAGGGACATATTCAATCATGTCACACTTACAAATTTATTGTTTCTAATTTTAAGAAGAGGGTTCAAATACCTCCACTTTTGATAAGTGGAGCTTTTATTATGCTTCTAATTTATAAATTTTTAATAACTTAAAATCTAAAACTCAAATGTTATATAAAACCATAAGATATGATCTATATAAACCATACCCATATACAATTATACAATTCAAAATGACTTATTCACATAATTATCATAATCTATCAATTACAATTATGTTGCCACATCTCACTTCTAGGTTTCTCACGCTGCGTGACCATTATGTCCTTATGATACTTGTCTCAAATAAGCAGCTTGGAGACCGATTAAGCTATACTCGTATATCTGTACAACATAGAAAACTCAACATAAAGATAGAGTAAAAGAAATCAAAATATTTTCAGAACAACTCCCATGCTAAATGAAATTACAAAAGTAGCAGCAATCTGTGAATCTTTAACAATGTATAAGGCTCTTCCTCAAAACATCACATTCTCAACAGAAATGAAACAAAAGAGGATCATACACTATACAATTTGGTACCAACCAAAATTTTCAGTTCAAGTTTTATAATAGAAAAGTGTACCAGTACAAACTGGTACAGACCAACCAAAATTTTCATAATTACACAAGCGCAATCATACAATACTTTTTTACAATAAAAAAGTATGACTATTATAGAAAACATTACATCAATCGTAAACTGCAATCAGCATGAAAGTATTAACTATGTAGAGGTTCTTTCACAACACAAAATAGAATAGAATGCAAACAACAAAACAAAAAAACAGTGTTTCATTAACAACTCTGTAGAGACTACAAGTATCATATAATCATCTTGCAGAATTTAGGTTGTCTTCTATGGTTTCGTGTCTTCTATTGCTTCATCTCATTTCTCATTGGAGTTACATTGTCATTTCTGTCGAGCCTTGCTGGGTTGTTGGGTGGCTTGACCCAGCCAGTAACATTTGTATACCCATGATTGATGTGGATTCTGATAAAGAAACCAGAGAGGTACAGTTTTGGTTGTATTTGATTGAATACTACCCCAATTCATACTCATTGTAGACTCGATCAATTTTTTATTTATTTTATCTATTACAAATTTTCTTTGAAATTGAGATTTGCTGTGCAGAAGTGCTTGTTTTATTATCATGAAATATTTGTCCCAATACTGCGATGCCTTCCCCCTCTGACCCACCTCACCTCATGAAATATTTGCATACCAGTACTCACTAGTACATACCAATCTCGATCAAATCAAAATTCTCTCAATTACACAAGCTCGATCAGATACCGAATACCAAACTATTGACAATTTTGTCCCTACTTGTAATTAGCCATCTCCCCTCTAAGAAAAAGATAAAATTATCGAGTCATTGATATCATACATTACAACCTGACCAACTAAGTGCTTAAAATTAGTAAAGAAAAACATGTACGGTAACGTCTTTTGTGTCAGATTTTTGGAAGAAGATAACGGTTTTTGAATCCGAGTTGGGTGAGTTCAAAGACCCGGTATCTGTTTCTTGCAAGTCTAGTTGATTGGTCCCGTCTTTTCTTGACAAGTGTTAAAACAATTACTCATACTTGTACCAAACCAGGTACAAATAACATATGATAAATGTACCAGAAAGCACTGCTACACATTGAACGAACCAGGACATTATGTACCAGTCAAGCTTCCGTACCAAGACATTATGTACCAGTCTAGATGCTCCGGCTATTAAACTATTTCCTTTATTTATTTCACTAAAGCATCAGATGCTATAACATTCTAGTAGCTCCTTGGTTGTAATATATATCTATTAATTAATGTAAACAAAAAAGTAAGAAATAGGGTTACTTACAATTTTCGTAACCACAGGTCTCAAATATTCAGGAAGGACAAGTGAACCGTCCTTTGATATGATCGATCCGCCAAATAACCAATGCTGACCTCTTTTGTTGTGTATTGAAAACAGTGGATTTTCAGAGTAAGAAATAGGGTTATTTATAATGTTTTCAATGTAAAGATGGATCGATCTTCATCAGATTCTGCTGTCAAACAGTATGTACTGAACTTCTTTAGAAATTTCAAATTCAAGCATGAACTACATTATAATCACTCACGTCCATGTTTCCAATGTATAACAGATCTTCTTCCGAAAGTCTAGATAAAGATATGTACTGGTATATAAGAAGCAATGAAAACACAAACCAAACTTTTCTTGAAAATACTAACCTACAAGAATTGTTCTTTGTCCTTCCAAAAAGACGAATCCAAATTCAAGTCAGGTATATATGTTACATACAACATGTGATTTACCAGTACATATGTTTTACCAGTACCCAGTACACACCTACTCCGTTTCACCCCTATACTCAAAACTCTCCACGTCTTTCCACATAAAAGTCCAGAATACCATTATTTAACTGTTAAATTAAAGAGACGAACTCAGCAAAGAAAAAGTTTTGCCGGGCATGAAATTTGAAAAAAGGTGTTAGAAATAGTAAAGCTTAGCCTTAGCTGCTTAGATTTGTAGGGTTATATGACACATTTTACTTCTGCTAGGCAACATAGAGAAAGCAACTGGTAGTGTAAATAGTTTTAAAAATAAGTGTGAAAATTGAGACCCCTTGTAGGTAACATTTACGAAAACGTATCATGTCATGTTATGTTTGGTATAAGTGCTTCATCCATTTGGTACCGGATTCGGTACATCACCTGTTGTGTGAAATGTTCGGGTTTTGAGGGAAGGCAAGCACTTTATATTTCTTTAATATGCAAATTTATTGAAAGTTTATCATAAAAATAAATATTAGAAACAGAAAAATTATGTGATTTTAACTTAAAATAATTTCTTTTTTTTTTTCAATATTTCCTTTCCCTCATTTCTATGATATTTGTAAGTTGCCTACTTTAGGCTGCTTCTTTTTTTCTAAATCATGCTGTAGCCTGTAGGATTGAATTCTAGCTCTAGTGATCTTTTACTCTTTGGACATGTCTGTGTGAAAATAATTGAGATTTCATTTTTATTTTTCCTCTCTTTGCAATTTTGGCTCTAAATATGCAGATTTTAAAAGAAATCTCACAGATTAATAAAAAGAACATGATTCAATATGAACTCCTTGTGCAATCATATACTGGTAAAATGTATTACATGTTATGTGCATTTTTTTAAGGGGAAATTTCATGTATACCCTTCAAAAACCTTGAAATTACGTATTTCGCCCTCTAAAATTCATAATATCATATTTACCCTTCTAAATTTTAAAAACTCACAAATTAACCCAATTTATTGACTTTTCTATTAAAACTCATTTTGAATTTGTAAATTACCCATTTTGCTCTTTTGGATTCAAAAAATTCTTAGCTGAAAATTAGGGCCCAACTATGCTTAAGCACCAGAAAAAGAAAAGGCTTGTATTATCTTTTCCTTCTTCTAGGCTACATTTATGCTCATAATCACATAGTCATGACAAATCTATAGTCTTGTATGATTGCAAATTAGATTATGCGAAGATATATTCTGACCGAAGACCTTGCCAGATTGGAGCACTAAAACAAAACAGTTTGCCAATTCAAGTCAAATTGCTAGAATCATCAACATTCATCAATAATTTTGAGTTCCATGATGTATGATGTATGTAAAGTTCTGACAGAAGGGTATCGTGAAATTTACAAAATAAACCCTACTGTTTCTGAAATTCACAGAAATGCAATATCATCTCTATTGTACCAGTCCAAAAATTCCAAAAAGTCATGCTTGTAATCAGCAACAACAAAGATATCCGAATTGTTAAAAAGGACTACTATGCCCTCAACAGTTGCTGACACTGTTCAAATTGCTTAAAAAGCAGTAAATAGTCTAAAAAACAGATGCATATATGAATTTTGCCATCAGGTTTCAGCCACAAAAAAACAGATGCATAATTATCCGAATCCATCTATTAGAATTATGTTTCCACATCTCACTTCTGGGTTCCTCACACTGGGTGTACCAACAGCTCCAACGGGTCCAAGCTCAGATTGGTACTAGTAGTGTGAGTAGCTCCAACTCTGACTGGTACCAGCAGCGTTACCAATCTCAGAGTGGTACCGGGATTAAGGAACCAGAAACTCTAAATTTGTACCAGGATCATGATACAGTATGAGGTACCAGCAACTTGAAATGGTACTAGGATCAGATACCAGCAGTTCAATCTCTCAAATTCACAAATGAAAAACCCTAAAGATTAGCTATCAAGATTTAATCCAGAGATGCACATCACATGCGCAGTCATTGATCATAATGTTCACTGTTTACATGCGATTGGTAAAGTGCCTGTTATTTCTCTCCCGACACAGACTCCATGCTCCATGCTCCACGACCCAAACCGTATCTCAAAAACTTCTCATTTCCCCTTGCAAACTGCCCCTATGCTCCCACCATATCAACCGAAGGTTAGTCAAATGCTATGAATCCCATAAAGGACACCGGCATGTCTAATGCCGCTGTTGTGCGGGAAACAAACTTTTTTTAATTTCTTATAGGTATGCCATGTGAGAAGGCTGTCAGACCCAGCCTGGTGGGCGAGCCCCACAACTCTCTTGACACACAGTGCTGTCGATACTTCCTTCAAGCCACCATAGAGGTTGTTCGTGAATTTTGTCATGTGCTTGATGTCAAATATATTAGCACCCAATAAATTCTTGACAAGGAGTTCAAACTCAACCAGTGTATCAGGCAAAGGGCTCCAAAAGGTGGCCAATTTGACGAAATAGGCGACGTCATACGCTCCATGGAACAGAATCCATGTCATCGTCGGGTTGCTCAATAGGCCAGATGAGAGAAGAAGATGTGAGAAGAAGTATGAGTTAATGCAGTCGTTTCGCCCCTCTTCTATCTCAGCTGGGAAATGGAACTTCCCAAAATTAAATTCCCAGATAAGAACTGAATCATCGTCAGCTGATAGTGTCAAACCTAGCTGCCTGATACTGCCGTGATCTGTGCTTGCTTTTATTGCACAATATCTCTCGTCAGGAGATGCGAAACGTGGGTGCACGTTGACCACATGTTTCTTGTCAGTAGCTAGCTTAAATTCTGTGTCGAATGCCACCCGATGATACTTCCCTTTAATTGCCTCGCTAATCATGCGGAATTCCCGGTCGAGGTTGGATGCCCAGACAGACCGCACCTCAACCGGCGGTGTGCGGGTGCAAGTGCAAGAGCGCAAAACAGATTCCATGGATTCTTGTATTCTTTCTTGGCTTTTTTTGATGGAGTAGAGAATCGGAGAGAAGTACGTAACGTGGTATATTTATAGCTACCACTATTATATGGGTTCGGAAATGAGGAGAAAATAGAATCAACCAACTGACTTAATTTTGCATTTCAATTTTAAAAATTTGAAGTGTAACGTCCATGTGTCTTAAGGCTTAATTTACCTTTTTTGTACTATATTTATATTTAGATACACGCATAATGTAAAAATAAACAAGTTTAAGTTTATGTAATTTGTTAATTAACGGAAAGGACACACTAATTTTAGAAGTAAGACAAGATATCAGATAAGGAAATTAAGTTATGCATGATAGATTTAATCAAGAATCCGATGGAGGTTTACTTTATTCTAAACAATTAATTAAGTTCTATGATTTGATTAAAACTTGCAAAGATAATTAATCTTTACAGTTATATCCCTTAGTTAAGGAAAGTTATGCATGATTTGATTAAACAGGTGGTGCCTTTTTCCTCATAATTAATCAGTAAATGCATCAAGTAAGAAATAAAAAATATATATATATATGTAAAAAGCGCAACTTTATCGATTTTATATAACAATTCAAATTTCAAACAATAAATTTAATATTTTATTAAACAAAGATTTTTTTTTTACTATATTTCTTTATATTACAATTATTTACCATTTTTCCTTATTTTTTATTTTTTCCTGATTTTTTTAATTAAACTATCATGCCGTGACCATTTGCGTGTTGTGACTTTTTTTTATTGATTTTAATCACAACAAGACATAACATGTGAACACTTAACTAAGTCATGACACAGCATGGCATGCGACTCAAGTCATTGCAACACCCAAAATTACATCCATCCTAGATCCTACCATGTTTTTTTATTAAGTAAAAGGTGTACAAATTAATAAGAAAGCTTGCTATTATATATCTTTGATTCGTTGGATTTGTCCTATTAGTACCAAATGCAAAAGATCAATAATTGACAGTGCAAATCCTTTTAAGCCATTATATTTGCCATGAAAACATCAATAGATGTAGCTGCTTAGAAGATTTGAAAATTCCCATTCGGCACTTTATAGATGAGACCGTCGATCTCTTGTCAATATTTGAATTACATTTCAATTGATTCTGTGTGTTTGCATAATTGATTTTTTTATTTTTTGACACTCATCATCTTTGTTAATCACTGAGAGAGAGGAGAGCGTCGATGGTTTACTGGTTGGACCAACATATCAACCAGTTCAAATTTCAAAAGCTGTTTGTTTTTTTTCTCAAACCAGTTAGTGGTTTTTATTAAAACTAGTGCATTAATCTGTTTTTTTTTCAATTCAATAGTATGCACGGTCTACTGAACGAACCAAACTAGAGAGAGCCGGTTCAGGTTTATTCCGATCAGAAACCGAATTAATCCGGTTCAAATTCAAAATTCATGCTAATTTTGATTGGACAATCTGTATTCAAATACAAAATTTGAGGTACCTTATTGGATCTTAATTCTTCAGCCTAGAGAAGGAAATTTGTCACGGCGTGATCAGTCACGTCACGTAACGTCACGTTCACGTCACGTTACGTCACGTCACGTGTGTCGATTACGTGACGTGACTCACGTGTTGCGTGACGTGACTATTCGCGTGACGTGACTATATTTAACAAAAATTATACGTCACGTCACGTCACGTAAACTAATCACGTCACGTCACGTCACATGATCACGTCACGTCACGTCACGTGTTTTGAGGACAAACTCTAGTAGTCCATATTCCTATTAGCACTATTAGGCTATGTTTTTGTAGTATATTCATAGTATATTCAGACTTTTCTTTTGTGACTGTTTGTAAAAACTATGTTTCTTAATGAAACGGGCTTAAATATCTTCTATCCAAAAAATTTGGTAATTTTTAGAATATTATTTACTAGTTAATTTTTGCAACATTATTTACTTATTTTACAAATTTTATAATTTTCATATTTTTTGATATATTTTTTCTGAATTTTCAACAATTTAAATTAAAATATAAAAAAAATTTAATGTGACTAATTTATGTCACGTCATATCACGTCACGTTATATCACGTCACGTGTAGTCACGGCGTGACTACACGTGACGTGACCATTCGCGTGACGTGATCGTCTCTCCCTATTTTGATCACGTCACGTCACGTCACGTGAAAAAAAAACATTAATCACGTCACGTCACGTCACGTGACCAAATCACGGCGTGTTTGTCACGTCACGTCACGGCGTGTCACGTATTTCCTTCTCTACTTCAGCCCGCTGGAAAGTTCTTTTTTCTTTCTTAGTATCAGGGTTTAGGTTTTTTATTCAAAATTCAAAAAATCGATCATCTCTCGCTCTCACTTCGATCCATCTCTCACTCTCACCTTACAATTTCATCGGAGATCGAACGGCGAAGAACGTGAGCCACGTGTCCTCAAGGTGTCGTTCTGCTAACGTGTCCTCAAGGTGATTTACCTTCCCCTCATTTTCCAGCGTTGCTCTAAGACGTAGCACCTTTACTTGGTCTTAATTTCTTCTTCTTCTTCATAGGCCTTGCCTTCGTACAATTCCGATAGTTAGGTGGTTAGGGTTTGGCAATCTTTCTTTCTTCGATTTTTCTGTTAAATTAGTTGTCTATTAAGCCCCATTTAGTAAAGGAACTTGGAACAGTTTAGACTACTTTTTGTTGTTTCAAATTAATTTGCTATTTCTTTTTTTCTTCTCATACAAAATAATTTATTAATTATATTCCTAATTTGTCAGGTTCATACAAGTAATTAAATTAATTATTCATAGTTCTCATTGCTCAATACTATGTGCAGTTCTGTAATCATTTTATTTTGATTGATTTACACCAACTGGGCTCAAGCAATAATTACTGAATATGTACTTTGCAAATCGGAAATTATTAATAACAACTTCATGACATGCATTTTAGTTAGCTTTCTTTTTTGCTCTTAATACGCCTGTGGTGGCTTGTAAGGTGACTAATTGCAAAATTGAGGTTAATTTGGCTTATTGATTTTTGTAAAAACTAAATTGAAAGTGATAATTTTCTAAATGTTGGGAGAAGAAAGAAAATTGAGCTGATTTGTTAGAATTCTACCAATAAATACTGATTGAGGCCCCTATGGCATTTCTAGACGTGAAGTGTGCAATTGAGCTATTTCTTCATGAATTTGAAAGAAAAATTGAAGAAAAAGTTTAGTCAAGATCTTAGAAATCCATATGCAGTGCTGATTATAATTTTGCATTCTGACCTGTGGGTGATTTGGGCTGAGTTATATCATTGTTCATTTTTCTTGTTCTACATTTGAGATAACTTATAGCTGGTTTGTTCTTTTCTTGCATTTCAACACAGAGATCATGTTTGACGAACTGTCTTATTGAAGGGTGAAAGATGGATGGTATAGATCTTTCCATCGACAGAATAAGTGATATGCCTGACGCACTTCTAACACAAATACTCTCCTTGCTGACAACCGAAGAGGCAGTGCGCACGTGCATATTGTCCAAAAGATGGACAGATCTTTGGACTTCTACGGATACTCTCGACTTTGACTTTGACAGCCGTAATTTTGGGGACTTTGATCGCGAGAATGGATTTCTGCGGTTCATTCATGGTGTACTAAACCGTAGAGGTTTCTCACCCCTGTATAAATTCAAACTGACGTGGAATTATTCTCTAACTAGAAGCGATCTTGGTATTGTTGAAGAATGCATTAGTCACGCAGTTGCTTGCATGCCTCGGTTAATCTATATTAACATCAGAATGAACCTGAGATTCCAGTTGCCTGATTCACTTCTCAATTGCGGGTCAGTAAAGGAGATGTCATTGTTAGCTGGATATAGTTTATTTGAAAGAAAGCCTAAATCTATAAACCTCCCTTCTCTTAAAAAACTGGAGATTGGTCATCTCTCCATCGATGATGATTTGATAAAAATGTTTTTATTGGGGTGCCCTGTCCTTGAAGAATTGGCCCTGACAAGTTGTCAGTTGATGTTTAAAGAGATTAACTCCAATGTGCTGAAGAAATTGACTATAAAGAGCGGTTACCTCGAGACAACATCATCTACAAGACAGATTACATTGAAGAACGCATCATCTCTAGTCACAGCAGACCTAGATATAGGACAGTTTTCATTTTATAAGGGTGAACTGAATCTTCTTGGCGGCCTTCCAAATGTTACAAGTCTGAGGCTCATTGCATCTCGCAGTGTCCTGGTATGCTTAATTTTCAGTGCATCACAGCAGAGGTGTGAAATAGTGGTATTGCATCTTGTTTGACATTCTTTTCTTATTTGTAGATATTACTCAACAAAGATATTCCAAACTGTGTGATATTGAATAACTTGAAGAGCTTGGAACTAGGAGTATTGGAGACGAGAAATGATTGGGATTTAGTGGTTTGCTTTCTCCAGCATTCCCCCAATTTAAAGAAGCTTGTCTTGAACTATGGTCATGTAATCTCTCTCTCTCTCTCTCTCTCTTTCTGTGCTGGGGAAATGAGGGGTAGTAGTGAAGATGCTGGTATTTCAGTACTGTTCATAATATTGTGTAGTTGATGAGGTAGCATCTTTCCGGTACGAGTCTCGTGTTTGTTTCTTTTCTTTTTCTGATTTTGTCCTCAGAGCTTACTTATTATATTGGGCACCAACCTTTTGAAAATGAGAGGAATGCCTTTAGTTCATCATCACTTAAGTCTCAAGAGTTAATATTTCACCATACATGCGAGTATGGTATTGCAGAGGCTGATTTGTTCAAATCTGATAACTGGTAATGAGATACTAATATATATATATATATATATTTTTGTTTTGCAATTGAGCAATTAATGGACTTAGATGTATACATCTTTTAATATCGAGAATTTAAATATTGAGGATGCAATCCAATGATTGATGGCTTGTTTGCACAAAATGCACAAGTGGTGTGACAACTATCTTACTGTCATACTAACTTCTTATTATAAACTATCATTAGACTTTTATTAGGATATATTGTTGTCAACTACCTTACTAGCTTTTATTGTCCACCACCAGAGAGTGAAGTCGTTGTGCAAGAAGCATTACTGGAAAAAAAATTCATTTCCACGTGAATTCCTTGAGATAATGGAGATAAGGTTTGTGGAGACAAGGGTTGTGGAGACAAGGGTTAAAAAGAAGACTGAAGAAATGGTGGTCAAGACTATGGGTGCGCTTGTAAAGACAATAGGAAAAATTGTAATCCTCTAAGTTTGTCGATCATCCTTCAAATCGTATGACAAGTTTGGAAGCTGTTTTAGTTTGATAAATTGGTGATTGGATGCACTGTCTTTAGCTATTATTCTGTTCTTTTACTTTCTAGCTGTTTTCTTGAAGAGTTGGATCAATTGCCTGAGAGCCTTTTAACACCCCTGGTTCTGCACCTTAGCATGTGCACATTAGGTGTTTGATGTAATGTCTAAGAGAACTCGGTAGCCAATAACTGAGCAGAAATTGATTTCTACCACTTGTTACACAATAACTTGAATATTAATTACTAGTAGGTTGGAAATGCAAATTATTGATAGTTGTAATTGCAAATTACATTGGATTTGCTAATTGTCTCCAAAACTTGCATATCCAATAATATATATTTTTGTTATCAATCTTCAACATAGGCCTTAAAGAAAATAATCTCAATTCATTAACTAATCTATCCTATTGAATGTTGGAAACTATAGAAAATTTTATAAAATGTAACTCTTACATGGCGTTCTATTGTGCCTTCTGATTTAGCAAGTAGAGATACACCTCCATTTTTTTTATTAATTAAAACTTTTGACCAAAGAAACTTAAATTTTTTATAAGATAATTCTTTTAATTAAATATGACCATTATGCCCTTTTGATACTTGTCTCAAATAAGCAGCTTGGAGACCGATTAAGCTATCCTCATATAGTCATATATCTGTACAACAGAAAACTCAACATAAAGGTAGAGTAAAAGAAATCAAAATATTTTCAGAACAACGCCCATGCTAAATGAAATTACAAAAGTAGCAGCAATCTGTGAATCTTTAACAATGTATAAGGCTCTTCCTCAAAACATCACATTCTCAGCAGAAATGAAGCAAAAGAGGATCATACACTGTACAATCTGGTACAGACCATCCTGTACAAACTGGTACCAACCAAAATTTTCAGTTCAATTTTTATAATAGAAAAGTGTACCAGTACAAACTAGTACAGACCAACCAAAATTTTCATAATTACACAAGCTCAATCATACAATACTTTTTTACAAGAAAAAAGTATGACTATTATAGAAAGCATTACATCAAATCGTAAACTGTGTAGAGGTTCTTTCACAACACAAAATAGAATAGAATGCAAACAACAAAACAAAAAAAACAGTGTTTCATTAATAACTCTGTAGAGACTACAAGTATCATACAAGAAAAAAACAGTTGTCTTCTATGGTTTCGTGCCTTCTATTGCTTCATCTCATTTCTCATTGGAGTTACATTGTCATTTCTGTCGAGCCTTGCCGGGTTGTTGGGTGGCTTGACCCTGCCAGTAACATTTGTATACCCATGATTGATGTGGATTCTGATAAAGAAACCAGAGAGGTACAGTTTTGGTGGTATTTGATTGGATACTACCTCAATTGATACTCATTGTAGACTCGATCAATTTTTTTATTTATTTTACTATTACAAATTTTCTTTGAAATTGAGATTTGATGTGCAGAAGTGCTTGTTTTATTATCATGAAATATTTGTGTCCCAATACTGCGATCCCTTCCCCCTCTGAACCCACCTCACCTCATGAAATATTTGCGTACCAGTAACTCACTATTACATACCAATCTCGATCAGATCAAAATTCTCTCAATTACACAAGCCCGATCAGATACCGAATACCAAACTATTGACAATTTTGCCCCTACTTGTAATTAGCCATCTCCCCTCTAAGAAAAAGATAAAATTATCGAGTCATTGATATCATACATTACAACCTGACCAACTAAGTGCTTAAAATTAGTAAAGAAAATAAGAAAAGCATTGTTTCCTTGCTCTTATTAAGTGCTTAAAATTAGAAAGGTATTGGTACCAATCTGACCAGACCGACTCTCTCAACCAGACCCAAAAACCATGTGTTCAGAGTTTCAGTTTACGATTGATGTACAATTATACAATTCAAATAGACTTATTCACATAATTATCCTAATCCATCAATTAGAATTATGTTGCCACATCTCACTTCTGAGTTTCTCATGCAGGGTGTACCAGAATCTCTTGGGTGTACCAGCAGCTCCAATAACAGAAACATCAGGGTTTAATTAGCAAAAGGCTAAAAATTGCCTCCAAAGCCTCACAGAGGGATAACAATAAAAATTATGCAATGATTCCTTATAAAATCATGTTTAAAATGTTATTTTATTTAAAACTCTAAACAAATCACGGATATAAAACCATGTTTGAAGAAAATTATTTTAATAGTTGAATTTTCTTTACTGATTTCAATAAAAAAGCTAGTATTTTTTTTTTATCAAAATAACTTGATTTTATGATTTCTTGAGTACCTTCTAATCTAAATCTGTTAAATAAGTCATTTTTGATGTTTGAAATCATGTTGCATCTTGAAAATCACAGAGGACCAGTAGGAAAGAAAAATGATGCATTAGGAACTAATTTACATTTTTAATATGATGAAAATAGTCAAAATACCATAAAATCATTAAATAAAAATGACAAAGAATTTGAATCTGAAATTACTCTAGTTGACAAAGAACATGTACCGTTACAGTATTCAATTACTTAATAAAAAGATAGATAGAATGTGCAACGATCCAGGTCGCGATCAGAGGCGAAACGGGTCGAACTGGACTCAGTCAGTGTGAAGGGAGAAGATGGCGAAGGTGCTGGGCAGAAGGGGAAGGCACGGTCAGGGTTCACTCTAAATGATGAAGCGCTGGAGGTGGGGTCCTCACTTACTGAGCTGCCCGAGATGATTAAGGAGTCTAACTCAATGAGAGCCGGGACCCACGATGTCAGTTCAGGAAAGACAATTGCTAAGGTTGAACTGGAGAGCACTGGAGGCGATTAGATGAAGGGAGGTGTTGTTAGAAACAAGGTCGTAACAATAAGTAGTTAGAAAGAATTAGTAAACCAATTTCTGTTATTTCTGTCTCTTTACCATCGCCTATATATATAAGGCCAATAAGAGTATACAGTTAGGGGAATTAGGAAGTCAATAGTAATTGTTTCTATTAAAAGTTTTGGCTTATGCCGTTGTACCAAATTTCTTTGATCGCTAATAAAATTGAGTTTAGTTCTTCGTTCCTTGTTCGATTCCAGCTCTCTGTGATTAGGAACGTTACAGAATGTATCAAGCACTGCAGTCATGATTTTGGAAATTCAAACAAATAACATTCATGAGAAGTTCATATTCTCTGAGGTTTAATGAGATCCGTTGGTTGGTTCAGATTTAGGGTTTAGCACTTAAACTCCCCTTTTCTCTCCTCTCTCTCTCCTCTAGCGCGACGCTCTCCGTGACTCCGTCGCTCGCGCAGTCGCGCCAATCTCCTCTAGAGCATCTGACCCGACCCGACGCAGAGTCAGAGACCCACCCCCAATCTCCTCTAGCGCGAATTCAAGCAAGAGGTGCTTGCTTATCGATCTAGTACTTGTTAATTCTTTAGCAAGAGGTGCTAGGTGAATTGAAGCAATTGGAACAAATAAAATCGATATGAATTTTGTAATTTAAGAAAATATTTGTCTTTTCCCTTTGGTTGTTGTATGGCCCGAGATTTTTATATATAAGAAAATAAATAAATAAAATATTAAAAATAAGAAACTGTTCACCAGAATTTCAAAAATAAGAAGGCCGCCATCCGGCATGGCGTTCCTCAGGGACGCCATCCCAGACTACGGCCCGCGGAAAAAACGTAAAAAAAAAAACGGAACGCCATCCCAGACAACGCCGACATTTTTATTTTTACCTAAAAAAAATATATTTTAATATAATTAACCAAGTTTTTAAAAAAATTAAATTTATACCCAAACCGTAAATTTTATTTACGGTTTGAATTTTTTTTTTTTTTTATTTTTTATGTGTCATCGATTAGGTAGAAAAAATATATATATTTATATATTCTTTACGTCTTACTTTCCAAAGAAAGAGAATTAAGGTGTTTGACCACATTATTATATTAATTAAATGGAGTACAGCTAAGGTAACTCAATTTCAGCCAAGGAATGTTTTAGAGTGAACTCGGATAGGTTAATTTAAGTACTTTTGCTCCTAGACCACCAAATCATTTATATTTTCAATTTGACCCTTTATGATTTCATGTTTCAAATTTTTAGGATTTTACCACTAAAGTTAAATTGCACTAAACCCCTTCATACTTTTAAGAATAACACTTGACTTATTAAGATATTATAGATATTAATTTTGGTTACAAGTTGAATATGTTATAAATTATTTCAACATTAAAAATAACCTCCATAATCACTTGTGTAGTTTTATATAAGAACTAGTGTTAATTAGTTATTGGTCAGTTTCATTGACAAAAGTTAAAGGTGAGTTTCAACATAATATTACGTTATCAAAATCCCTTCAGTACGTGTTTTAATTAATGTTACATAAAATCTTCAAATATTCAAAATTGGGATGTTACAATTCCTCCCCCCTTAAAATATGTTCAGTCCTCTGAACATATATACCTAGGTCACGTCTCGGATTTGAATACAAAGATCCTCCCCCCTTAAGAATACACTCAGTCCTCTTTGAGTCAGAACAATTATCGTGATCTTATTTTTCATATCCACCACGCTTCCGCTGCACTTTCTAATACGTTATAATCATCAAGTAGTCATCATGTGCATTTCATATCGTTAGAATTTAAAATTTGTGTTTGACAACAAAAGGCATATTCGTTTAGAATCTAACTTATTTAAAACGAGATCAAAACTGCGGTATGTCATTGATAGTATATATGTATATTTGCTCTGATACCACTTTAGTTGTTACACCCCGACAACAGGGCCGACAACCCGCTGCGCTCAACAGCGCAAGACGATTTCTATCATCTTAAAGAATCACATATATATACATATAAATTACCAATGACATAACTTACTTTTCTTCATTGCAAGTCCCACAGTCTTCTAGTTCGAAATCATATTTCCTTGTCTCGTGTTTTGTACCTGGAACCCACAAAGTGGAAAGATGAGAGATTGAAAATCTCCCAGTGCGGTATTCAGTTCCAGTCGAGTTATCCTTAGAAACAACCAACATAAACCAAACAACACACCGAGTTCAAATATAAGAAAATAACGTGAGCAATACAAGTTCAAGAAACATCTTAAAGAACTGAAATCAATCAAAGTAGCATATAATTAAACCACTTGCTAAGAAATATGCATTTGTCTTAATGCCTTATCATAAACATTTAACTACTATTAAATATGCAATGCCCATTTTTAATGCCAAATGCACAATTAGTCAAGTAAAATTAATTATCATAACACAAACAGATCACCAATTCCAAACCATATAACTTTGATATAAATTAACATATCATATCAAATACTCATGAATCTTACTTAATGCACAAATGTTCTTGTAAAGCAATTTTTTTAACATTTCTATCTTGCAATCCAGATTCGACACTTTTCTGACTACGGGTCATGCGCTACCACGAATACGGCGCCTACACAATTTTTGTTATGCGCATAACCTGAAATTGTGCACTTACCGCGAATACGGCGCCTACGTGCCTTCAGTTATGCGCTTCCACGAATCAACGGCGCCTACATAACTGGATCACGCGCTACCACGAATACGGCGCCTACGCAATTTATGTTATGCGCTTCCACGAATTAACGGCGCCTACATAACAAAAATTACGCGCTTACCACGAATACAGCGCCTACATGACCCCGGTCATGCGCTACCACGAAAAGACAGCGCCTACATGACCGGTCAAGTTTCCAAGTTCAATATTCAATCAATACATAACTCCAGTCATGCGCTACCACGAAAAGACAGCGCCTACATGACCAGTCAAATATCCAATCTCAAGTTATGAACATATAAAGCTTACAAGATTCAACATAGCTCAAATATAACAATTTCATTATTCCAGTCATCATTTGTACCATTCATGCAAATTATGCAATTTCTAGACTTTTTGCTAAGCTCATGATTCAATTTGTTTATATATGTCATACAACTCTAATATGTGTACAAGTTAATATTATACAACAATATGGTTCAGATCTTGATGCATGTCATTCTTCTATATATATATATCTTGAAATCTTAAATCTCTTGGTACAGTTCTATGGATGATTTATGCGTGCATATAATGTAATTCTCTACAACCCCCATCTAGTTCATGCATATATTCCATGTACTCAACATATTAAAAGAACAATTCAAGCAAATAAATTCATAACCCAAGAAACAATTCAGCAAGCACACATGTAATGGAATAAAGATAACAATCAATTAAAAGGTCAACTGAGTAAATCTGATATTCGCACATCTAGTGTTTATGGTCACACACCCTAATTTCGTTAACCCTCAAACAATTGTTGCATGTTGCAGCCCAATGTTCTCAACCCAATATTTGAAATCAAGTCATGTTAAATTTTCAGATTATATAGTTATGCCTTACAAACATGAACCGTTACCCAATAATTGATCAATACTTACTCTATAACAATCAAGCAACCCAAATCAACAATTATAAGCAAGCAATCAACAAATCAAACAAACCAAATCAACACTTATAATCTAGCAATCAACAATCAATAAAATTAGTTGAAAGGGGCTAAGAATAACTCGAAATCCGCACCTTTTAACGACGGCACAACGTGGTACGAAGTCGAGTCCGCTGCTCATAATCAAGCCTGTTGAGTTATTCGAGAGCAGCCATAGAATTGCAAGAAAAAAAATCGATAAACTTCCTTCACCTCCGTACCTTTCTTGTCATCCTCATCGCATAGGGCTGCTGATCGACACCTCGCCTTTCTTCTATCTTTTCCCGTTCCTGTGTCCACCATTTTTCCCCTTTTATTTATCTCTCTCCCCTTTTCTCTCTTTTTTTTTTTTTTTTTAAAAAAGGCATATGCCCGTTTCATATATTTGAAACTGGTAACTTACAATAGCACCCTAATATTCATCTAGCGAGTTCAATCCATGGTATCAGATAACATCCCTAACAAATATCTAATAATACCGAAAAAGTCTAAAAGAGTAGCAGCAAACAACCACATAAATGTGCACAAAGGCACTACAAAAAGAAAGATAATACACACTCTAACACAACCAACTGAATCAGAACTAAAATGACTGTGATAAAAGTATGGTAGAGGATCAGTCTTCATGCGCATCGCTCGTGACCCATTCTAACAGCAAAGTATCAGCTGGATCCACCACTTGAAGGGGTATTGCATCAAGCTCTTCGGGCAGCCAGTGCTGGATTGCATCCTGTATGTCAGCCCTAATTGTACCTGACCAATAAGATACCAAAGACAAGATTTGTAAGATGAGGTTCCTAGCAGTATAAATACGAGTATTATTAAAGCACAAGTCATTGCGATGTTTCCAAATGCTCCAGATAACTGCACACACAACAATGAGAAAAGCCAATCTATGGTTAGAGGGCAAAGTGAAAGAAAATTGGATAATATCGGCAATAGAAGCCCAAGTTTGATAGTGAGTATTGCAAGCTCCCATCCATCTCCACACCTGTTGTGCATAAAAACATCTAAAGAATAAGTGGTTAGAACTTTCAACACAAGTACAAAACTGACATGTAATATCACCCGTCCACCCTCGATTCTGTAGATTTTTCTTGGTCAATATTCTATGTTTAGTAACTAACCACATAAACGCTTGAATTTTGGGAGGAATTGGTAATTTCCACCAAACCATTGGGTGTGGGGGCTTAATCCCTCTGAAATTGAGGAAGGAGTACAAGGATCTAACTGTAAATACACCATTGGTATCCCAACACCAAGAAATATTATCCTCTTCATGAGTAAAAGAAATAGTGCTAAGAATTTGCAAAATTTGGTTCCATTCGTGCAACAGTACACCCCCCAAGTGTCTCCTGAAGGTGATGTTAGTACCTTGAGACAACACAGCCTCTTGAACAGTAACCATAGGATTGAGGCAAATGTTGAACAAATTGGGAAACAAGGTTTTGAAAGCATAGGAATCATGCCATTGATCATGCCAAAGCAAGACCTGACCTTGTCGGCCAGGTATCACATTTATGCCCAAAGAACTGAGCTGCTCTTGCTTGAGAATACCCTTCCAGAAGGGGGAAAGGGGCAATGAATTGGGATGAGTATAATATTTCCATTTGATAACTTCCTTCCACAAACTATGATAAGTGGGGTCCTTAAACCTCCACAACCATTTAGTTAACAGTGAAATATTCATTTGATGGATATCTAGTATTCCCATACCCCCAAATTTTTTCCGCATACACAAAGTTGGCCAATTGCATAGAGCATATTTCCTCTTGTTGCTAGTACCTTGCCAAACAAAAAGTCTTCGAATTTTATCAATTTGAAGAATGACTGTTTTAGGTATGTTATACAAGGAACTAGCATACATAGGAACACTTGATAAGACAGCATTTACCAAGGTGATTCGACCTCCCAGAGAAAGAAGTTGCCCCTTCCAATTTTGCAATTTGTTACTAATTTTATCAATAAGAAATCCCCAATCTGGAATACTAAGTTTCCTATTATGCAATGGCACTCCTAGATATTTAAAAGGAAATTGAGAGAGCTGACACCGAAATGTCTGAGCCAGCTCCGATGCAAAGGTAGGAGGAATGTTAATAGGAAACATCTCAGTCTTGTCCAAGTTCATCCGAACTCCAGAAACCCCCTCAAACATAATCATTGCCCACCATGCTGATGACACACACTTATGAGTGGCTTGGAGAAAAAGAATTGTGTCATCAGCATAGTGACAATTAGTGAGGGTTTTATTGTGAAAACAAGGAGGTCCCAATCCAGTAAGTACCTGTTGTTCTCTACCAGATTTAAAAAACTTACTAAGGGTATCAGCAGCCAAATTAAACAAGTATGGAGATAAGGGATCGCCTTGGCGTACCCCTCTTTTACAAAAGAAATAAGGAGTGAGATTGCCATTAATACTAATGCAAGATTGGGAACTGAACAACCATAATTTCATCCAAGCAATCCATTTTCCATTAAAACCTCTACTATGCAAAAGCTCAAGTAAATAGCCCCAATTTATCTTGTCGTATGCTTTCTCGAAATCAATTTTGATTACAACACCTTGTTGTTTGGAGACTTGACAGTGATGAATTATTTCATGACTAAGGACCACATTGTCTAAAATGAACCTATTTTTTAAGAAAGCTGATTGGGTAGCATCAATTAAGCGTTGGAGAATAGGTTCTAATCTATAGGTCAGTATTTTAGAGATGATTTTAAAGCTGCAATTGACAAGACTAATAGGTCTAAATTTTTTGATATGTTGAGCATCAGGTTCTTTAGGGATCAAACAAATAACTGATTTGTTGATTTTAGAGAGTTGTAATTGCTCATGCCAAAATTGGTGGCATAGAAAGATAAGGTCAGTTTTGACTACGTCCCAAAAGGTTTGATAGAAAGCAAAGGTAAAGCCATCAGGGCCTGGAGCTCCCTGAGGTTCAGATTGGAAAACAGCTTGGTAAATTTCAGTTTCAGTAAAGGGTGCAACAAGGGAAGAGTTCTCAAAATCTGAAATTTTTTCCTCATCAGTCCAGAAATTCGGTCCCAATTGTGCAAATGTTATGCCAGGAGAACCTAGTAAATCCTTATAATATGACAGTATATGGTTGTGAATATCAGACTCTTGTGTAGTTAAGATCTGATCAATTTCTAAAGCTTGAATCTTATTTTTCCTATGTTTGGTATTAGCTACCCTATGAAAGTATTTAGTGTTAGAGTCTCCTTCTTTCAACCATAACTGTCTAGACCGTAGCTGCCAATAACGTTCTTCCTCTAAATAAATCTCATCTAATTGATGTTTCAAAATCTGCCACTGTTCAACTTCTACTGCTGATAATTCTCGGTAATCTCTAATCTCATCTAAGAAAGACAATTGGTCCAGAATAGTTTTCTTGTTTCGTTTTTTTTGCCCCATAATAATTTTTGGCCCAACCTTGTATCTTTGTCCTAAGTCTTTTCATTTTAAGATGCCAAGAAGGACCAGTATTATGAGGCGAAAGAGGGAGTTCAGTCCACCACTTGTGAATGAGTGTAATAAACTCCTCATTAGTTAACCATTCTGGATCAATCTTAAAGAGTGGCTTTTTTAAGTGATCAGGAGAATCTAGTTTCAAAAGCAAAGGAGTATGGTCAGAACCATATGCATTTAAAGCACGTAGATCAAAATTGGAATAAGCATCTAACCAATCCAAAGAAACTAAATATCTATCTAACAAAGCCTGTTGTCTACCATTAGACCAAGTAAATTTCCTATTAGGGATTTTCAATTCAACTAAGTGATGATCATTGATGAAATCATTGAATTTAGAACTGAGATGAATATCAAAGGTCACCCCTGATTTTTCAGATCGTTTCCTAATAGCATTAAAGTCACCACAAACTATCCACATGACATCATGCCCTAGCCTACAATGTCTAAGTTCTGCCCAAAAATCTGATTTCAAAGCCCTATTAATGGGAGCATAAACAATGGTAATCATCCAAGTGTGTAAATCTTTCCTATTTTGAACCCAAACCGAGACTGAGAATCTATTAATTTGAGAGTCTAACACACTATAATCATCACTATCACACCCAAAAAGGATTCCCCCTGACCTTCCATTGGAAGGTAACCAAATCCATTTGTCAAATTTACTAGAGATAGATCTAAGAATCCTATTACTAAAATCTACTTTCTTAGTTTCCTGTATGGCTAACAAATCAATACGATTATCACTAATCAAGTCTTTGAGTATTTGTCTTTTTCGAGGAGCATTTAAGCCTCGGACATTCCAATTCAATATATTCATAAGACATTTAGAACCCCAAGCCTATCCTGTTCAATAACCACTAATTGGTTATCATTCGGTTTGCTTTTAAGAGTATCAAAAGCATGTCTAATCAAGTTGTCAAACTCAACCCTAGAAAGATTTTGTATAGCTCTAATCAGCTCAGATTTATCCAAATTAGCTAACCCAAACCTGATATTGTACACCTGAAATAGCTGTTCAATTTCCTCATCAGTTAACCTAGTAAAAGGGAATCTAGTCAAAATGGGAATACCTGTATTGGGAGCAGCAGTGGTTTCTCTAGTTTGTGCCAATTTTTGGGCCTTAGCCAGCACTGTGTCTGATGACCCTTGGGCGACAATTCGCAAACTGCGCCGTGGAATGACCGTGGAAGTGGAGGTCCTTTTCCTCAGAGTGCCCCTTTTCTCTCTTAATTTCCCTTTTTTTTTTTCTTTTTGATTTCGATAACTCCTAAGTTAGAGGGCGGTCTGTACTTGATGGGAATGCCAATAGCTCCACCGAGTAAAAAGAAATTGGATATAAAAATATTATGCTTATTCTAATATTTTCCTTTTCAAAAGGTTAGAAGGCACCCAATAAGATTCAAGGAAATAAAATACTATTGTCATCTTTCAAAGAAAAGATAAGAAGAGTTTGACCAATAAATTACAAATTTAATAATCCCAAAGAAGTTAAAAGCTCAAGAATATTTCCGTCCACAAGAAATTTTGTACCATTAAAGATGTATTATTTAATCATGTTAAATTGCACTAAACCCCTTCATACTTTTAAGAATAACACTTGACTTATTAAGATATTATATATATTAATTTTGGTTACAAGTTGAATATGTTATAAATTATTTCAACATTAAAAATAACCTCCATAATCACTTATGTGGTTTTATATAAGAACTAGTGTTAATTAGTTATTGGTCAGTTTCATTGACAAAAGTTAAAGGTGAGTTTCAACATAATATTACGTTATCAAAATCCCTTCAGTACGTGTTTTAATTAATGTCACATAAAATCTTCAAATATTCAAAATTGGGATGTTACAATGACATTCTTAATCCATGGTTATCTTGAAATGACAAGCCTAAACCTAGAGATAAAACATGTTAGTTATTATAAATTAAAAAAATTAAAGAGTAAAAAGGAATATGATTGGATTTTGAATTATGAATTTTATGTAAGTTAAATTAATGTTGAATATATTAATTGTTTCTCTTTGTTGAATGTTGAATTAATATGATTGATTTATGTATGCTGTGATGTTGAAAATTTATTGAATTATGGATGTACGTGTAATACTAATTGTATGTTTAATGACTAGAAAATATGGATGCTGCCAATTATAAATCGTAAAAAAAAAAATATCATACACGGTTCTAAATAACAAACCATGTATGATTACCAAAATAATACACGGATGCCTTGTAGAAACCGTGTACATAATCTATGTTATTGTACAAGGTTACTTTGACCGTGCATAAATCACCATTTTTAGCGCCTTTTTTTTAAGATGTGAGAGGGTTCATTTCTTTTAACCGTGTATGTTAGTACGATATAGACACGGTCGTGTAACCGTGTGTCATTAGTTTTTCGGACCGTGTATACTCAATGTTTTTTGTACTAGTGATACTGATTTTTCTGATTCATTTATGTTGTTTATTTAATTAATCTAGTGTTTAAACAAATTTACACAAAAAGTAAATATATACAGAATTAATGTTGTCCATGTTTACTAGCTATAAACATACATAAATTTGTTATATATAAGTACACGGTTTCGTTAGACAAAACCGTGTTTGGAAAGTAGGCAGAATCATACACGGTTGCTTTAAAGTTTAACCGTGTATGAAGGTTTGAATCGTACACAGGTTCTAAATAAACAACTGTGTATAGATACAGGTACTTTTTGTGCACGGGTTATGTTCTTATATATTGACATTGTGTGTATGGTTGAGCTGATTTCTACGTGCACCTCCTCTCTTTACACTGTTTTTTTGAAAATTTCTTGTATCCGTATATGATTTGGTATGATTAGTGATTTTGTAGTAGTGTATCCAGTCTAGTCTAGTACAGTACGAATAGTGGCATTACTTAATTTACAAATGTGAAACTTTCTCGCTGCAATCTCATTTGGCCAAATTGTATGAATTTTCTTATCGCAAATTAAACACGAAAAAGTCACAAGAAATGAAAGCTAACAACAAACTTCATATCAATTATCGATACTACATACAAATCAAGCACACTACAGGAAATCAATCTTAAAACTGCCCATTAAAATTACAATCAATCATGCACGTACGGTTTGTGCCACAAATAAAAAAAAGCTCAACTTCGGGAAACAAAAAATAAGGAACAAAAAAGAAATCAAAACACTCACCAACAATGGTCTAGGGTAGTAAATTCCTACATAATACACGCAAGACTAGTTTTTATGATGGTAGTAAGGAATGATAGTATAGGAAGTCTGCAAGATAGTGAGTACCAAAAGAGCAAATGCAGCTATCAATGATATAATCGACCATGGGTTACTGAAATAATTTATCTTGAGTGTTGCCCTCCACCTATGCCAATCAGAAAAGTAATATATGTTTACATCTGTAAACAGTTCCTTGAGGTAGTGTGTACTGTAGTTCATACCGGAGCACTCGATTAAACTAGTGAAAAACAAAACCAGTTCTTCATGTGTTGCCTGTAGATTGTCTAAGATTCCCTCCTTTCGAAGCAGGGTAACATCTTTTTCTGTTCTAAATATGCTGCTCATGAAGCACGCATAGCTCGTCAGATTTTTGTTGAGTTCTCTATCGCACTGCTCAAAGGTCACAAGGTTCAACAGGAGGGTTTTCCAATGGTCTGATACTGAGATAATGGGAATCTCGAGCATACCATTTTGGAACTTGATATCCAAAAATTGTTTTGTATTATTGCCTTTAAAGTTTACGCCAGATTCTTTGAGCTCAGTAGCGGATGGAAGTTTTAGAGGAAACCTTCTATTTTTCGGCATGGTTCTCCTTGCAGAGGGTTCGTTATTTGTTGGTGTGGGCACGTAAAAGAGGTGATATAGGTGTAAAATGTGTTTAATATCGACATATTCAGGGTTTGGATTCTGTGCCACATTCCCTCCTGCTATGTGCGCTGAAAGCAATCCAACAAGAGTTATGGCCGGAACAGGAAGACAGCCGGTGAGGAGGTCAAACAATTTCTGAATCACAAAGAAAGGAATCTGATTTTCCAACAGGAGAAGGTCAATTCGTATTATTGCCCAAGCCCAATTCACATCATATATCCAACTCGAACAACGGAAAGCTAATTTCAACATCAATTCGATTATGAAGCATCCATCAAGGAGCATCATCATGAGAAATTGGTTGCTTGGAGGAAGCTTCACTTCTTCAAAATAACATATGCGTGCCTGGGATTCTATTCCCCTTAATTCACTAACACAGTGCTCAAGGGTGTTATTGCAATTTCGAGAGAGGTAGTCTCGAAGAAAACGAAATTTGTGACTCTCCATATAATGAAGATCAACATGGCCGTTGTAGTATGGGCCAATCGAAACCATCTTTGGCTCGTATAGATCCTTGTGCTTCTGCCGGTAATGCGCAGGCACCCGGAACATGGTGAACATCTCTCTCTCCATCGGAGTTCCAGGTAAGTCCCGGAGTTTGTTGTTAATGTCATCTACCAATGAACTATCAGGGGCGTTCATTTCAAACAAGAGCTCTCAATGTGGAATTCGTTTGTCTTTGGTGTTATAACGATGAATTTATCGTTGTTGGAAAATATTATGGTTTAAGCTTGTGGATGTCAATACGACAAGCACTATATATAGTGGTTAATGGTTTGGTATAGATGCTACAACTCGGGAAGCACTTTGGTGTAAACAACTTGGAGAAAGTACGACACGTGTTCAGATCTGGATCTAGATCTAAATTGCTCTCTTAATGTCTAGCTACTTCCGCACTAATCTACTTATTGACTTAACTGGTTTTTATTGTTATTCATGGTTAGTTACCGACGCATAATTTATGATTGTACGTAAACTCTAACAGCAAAAGCAAGAACGCGTCACATTTTATTTTTTTTATTAAAGGCCCTCGGGTGTATGTGTTAGATGCTATTCTCGAGAATTGGACTTACGTCTCTCTGGCTTATGTCACTGCACTGAGCTTGCTGATAAATTAATTACAATTCCCATGCATATTCCGTGGCTTGCAAAATTGGCTAAGTCAAACCGGAATCGGCCGACAGCGAGCTGATTTTGGGCCGAGTTATGCGGTTGGGGAGTTTTGTGATGAAAATCGATGGAATCGGCAGAAATCGGACCGATTAAACTGAATTTTTGGCTGAATCAGGCCGATTTTCACAATTTGAACTGATTCTCTCATAGTTGAGCCGATTCTGTGCTTTTATTTTCGGATAAGTTGGTCTGTGACAGGGTAATGCACTACTACAACAAGGGATTTACTAATGCCCATTTTGTAATGAATCGGTCTGCAGCTGATAAACTAAAGGAATTGTGACAAGTTAGTAAATAAATTGAAACACTCATCTATCAGTTCAGCCTTGCAGGACCAATAGGATATGAGGATAACTTTATTCTATCGGTCTGTGGTAGTGTACCGATACAAGATATTGAGCTTATTTTAGCAGTACTACTATCCTAACCTATATAATTATTTCTTGTTCTTCTGATATCGGTTATTATACTAGTATTGATATAAGCAAAACAAATTTGTTTTGTTGATTGTGTTTTCAACCGTTAGAATTTAATATAGGGAATTTAATTTTGCGCCTATTCACTGGATCGAGGTCATTAATTTTCACACCGCTCATATCTAATCAAATTAATTTCTCTCATCTCTATCGTCTTCCTCTTTATTTTTGCATCTTGGCTAACCATATTGTCTTTAATTTGTAGGTTGTTTATGTTGAATTAATTAATATTGAATATATTACTTGAAATTATGGATATGTAAGTTTAATGTTAAATATTTTTTCATATATGTTGTTTATGTTGAATGTTGAATTAATATTTCTTGAATTATATATCCAACAACATGTGTGTGTGTGTGTGTGTGTGTGTGTGTATACATATATATGTATATGTATGTATGTGTGTGTATATATATGTGTGTGTGTGTGTATACATATATATATGTATGTATATGTATATGTATATGTTTATTTATAAGCCAAAAGAGAACACATTTCAAAATCATAAAAAATAGTTAATTTTTTTTTAAAATAGTAAAAATTGGTATTCTACATGTTTATTATATAACTAATTTATTGAGCTACATAAATCGACGTTTCGAACATCAAATATTAAAATTTGATCCCGTAAGCACTTCGGTCGATAGATCAAATTCGAATCGAATTCTAATATAATTTAAAATGAAAGTATAATAAAATTTTATATGATTCATATGGATATTCATTTCTGATAAAAATTGGAGAATCTAAATGAGAATTATTTCAAAATAGATGTTTCATATTAAATTCATATCATATTAAATGTTTAGTGAAATTAAGAGATAATTTTCTATTTGCCCTTCACAACTTGTGCACTTTCTTATTTAGCGCTAGAAACATTAATTTATCTTATATAGCTCTCAACTCTTATAACTCTTTTTTTTTATTTCTCTCTCATATTATTAATCTCATATTAATTTTAAATAAATTATTAAAAAATCTTAATTTACATCTGATTAAGAATTATAAACTCAAAATTCTTTTTCTTATTTCTGTTTTAATTCTTAATTAGAGGTAAAGTAAGATTTAAAAATAATTTAAAATTAACATGAAACTAATTACATAAGGGTAAACAAGAAAGAGTTGCAAAAATTGAGGGATGAATAAGATAATTAAATTAAAGTCTCTGGGTGTAAATAAGAAACTGCACAAGTTGCGAAGGGTAAATAAAAAATTATCCCTAAAATAGATGTCTAAAATACATAACACGAGCGAATATAAAATTATTTTATTATAAATATACAAATTAAGAATAGTGGCTTTAATAAAATTACGTTATTTATATGACTAATTATGAGTTAATTTTTTTAAACGTACATGGTAGTTATATATAGGTTTGAAAGAGCTATCAACTAATATATGTTCAGTATATTACTATAACAGAATTAATTAGTTGTTTAAGCATTCATGAATTTGGAACACGGACGTACAAGGTCACTACTACAAAAATGGTAATTCTACACTGCACATTGTACACGGTTTTTCCTATCTTATATAAAAACCGTGTACCAAATATGAATTTTTGAAAGCCCAAAAAATCTGCGAGAATTATACACGGACATTTAGTTAAGAATCAGTGTAGAATTGTTTGAGAGAGCTACACGGTTTATTAGGGATCAAAAATCCGTGTGCAAAGAAGACCGTGTGGAAAAAATTGAGAGAGCTACACGGATTTTTGTTAAATATCCGTGTAGGAATATATACACGGATTTTTGATAATATATCCGTGTAGAAATGGTAGAAATGTACACGGATTTTATTATAAATAGCCGTGTATGATTATTTGGAGAGCTACACGGATTAATAAGTATAAATCCGTGTATAAAAGGCTGTGTAGGGTTTTAATTAGTATAAAAGGCCTTCTCCTTCCAGCGCCGTTTTGATCAAGTTTTTTATACTGTCTCTCTCTCGCTCTCTCTGTATTGAATGTTGATCTGATTTCTGCAAAGGCTAGCAACTGGGATCAAAGATCTTTGAAGTTTTTATTTTCTCCTCTCTATATTTCTAAGGTTAGTATATATATTTCTTTTCTCCTCTCTATATTTCTAAGGTTAGTTTTTATTTTCTCCTCTCTATATTTCTGCCACGTTTGAAAAAAATTTGAAATTTGAAAAAAAATTGAATTTAAAGGAGAATTTTTATTCTCTATTATGCATGCATGCACATATATGTTGATAAAAATGTATTTTTTATTGGAGATGCAATATGTTGGAGACCTTTAACAAAGATGGATCATGTCATGGATCACATGGCACTCTCCTTTTTCATATGTTGGATCTAATACAACTAGTTTGTATGAAATTTTGGTCCAAACTAGATCATAGCCCAACGTTTTGGCAACATGAGCCAAACCTCCATCACATGGTTACTAAGTGGTAAGGACATAACTTGATCTACAAACATTGTATTGGATCTTGAGGTTATATGTGGATCACATGGGATTGTATATGTACAAAAAGCAATGTCTATATATGTTGATGCCTTTATGCTTTCTTTTGTTATATATGTTGATGCTTTCATGCTTTTATGTTTTTTTGTTATATATGTTGATATTAGAATTTTATGTTTTTATGGTTTCGGTTAGAATACATGCGTGATTTCTTTTTTTTTTATTTGTTGTGCATGATATTCTAGATATTTAGGTTTTACTTAATTTTCAGATAATTAACTAAAGGACATACACATTGAGATCTGTTGCACCGATACAACTATTTTGGTTTTAATTAACAAAAAGCTTAAATTTGATTAGCGTAGTATATTTAACTCTGTGGAGCTAGTTCTCCAAACGACGATACCTGCTTTTGTCTGACTTTTTTTTTGGAGATCTTGTTATGGTACATCTCTTATATTTTTTTTTTCTGATGATATGTTCTCCACCATAATAGTTATTAATTAATTAGTTATATCATAAATCAAGCAAATAATTTGATAAAATAATGACAAATGAGTCAAAATAAAATAAAATTCTCTTCAAGTTGTTCCTATTAATTAACCTAATTACTAAATTTACAAAATCAAAGAAACTAAATAAAATATCTTTTAAATACACATAGCACATACTACTTTTATCAGTGTTGTAAATAACAGTATGCGCTTGTCGGACGGATGGGGTACCGTCAAGAGCAAAATTGATATGCAGCCGATTGATTGGAATTTTGCGTACAATTTTGTGTTTTCATTAAAATTATATGTCGTCTGAACTCATAATTTATTAAATATAGTTAAATTAACTTATTACACTTATCAAATAAACTTATTTTAACTTAGTTTTCTTGTAGATTAATAAAATTGTATGAAATTTCCATTTAGAAAAGATCTAGATAAGACAAGACAAAAATAATGCATATAATGAATAAATTCATAAAAATAACAATAAATGGACCGACTAATTGGCCGTATAATTGGAAAACGGACAATTAATCGGGCCGTTTAAACGGAAGTCGGCCGATTAGTCGGTCTCATCTGCAAATAACCTTCTGACAAGTTTATTTGGGCGATTAGTCGGACTAGATGGCCGTTTCTTTACAACACTGGTATTTATATAATTTACTAACAGAAAATACCGTACCAAATCATTCTTTAAGGTTCTTTCTACTAAATATAAATCTGTTTAACTCAATAAGATGTGGGGAAGTGAGATACCATCTAAATGCATCATGGAAGATCGTATGGATTATTTTTTCTTAGTTTTGTGAAATAGAAGCAGCGCATTTATGGGATCTAGACGTGACAAATTAAGTCGATATATAATTCATGCAATGGTATCGTGAAATTACTTTTTTTAAAACATAGAGAACATATGAAGTACCTTTATTAATTCGCAAGATGGCAGTGAGTGATTAATGAAGCCTCGAGATCTGCCATTATTTCGACCAATGATATAAATACAAATGAGCAGTTGGCAGTGCGTAATTAATAATGAAGTAAATATATTAAACATAAAAAATAAAGAACCTCGAGATCTGTCATTGAATTCGACTAATGAATTAAATACAAATAAGCAGGGCGCCATGAAGTCATATATTAATTGTAGACCTAAATAAGGTCGTGTGGGGACTATAATTGAATACAATAAAAATAATGCACCTTGGATATATCTTCCTCTCTCAACGACTTAATATGGAGTATAATTTATATTCTGAGAAAACTTCATAGCAGCTAAGATGTATTAATTTATATTCTGGTAAGATGCTGTAACAGTTGGATAACTGTGAAATGAAAAAGCCCAAGGGCGTGAATCTTTGCAAAAAAAAAAAAATATATATATGGAGTAGAATTTCCTATAACAGAAATTGAAACAGATTGACAAAATGTGTTGTGGTAAGTTTGTAAATAAGTGAAAAACTCTTAGATCGGTTTTTCCCTCAGAAACTGATAGTAGCGGTAGCAAATTTTATTCTATCGGTTGAAAATAAGGGACCGAAAGAGATTTATATTTTTCTATTAGTACTATTATAGTTAACAGAATCGTTTGTTGATGTTTTCATATCGAGTCGTACATTAGAACCGTTAGTTATGATTTTGAACCGTTAGAATACTCTTGTACCCTAGGCCCTTGGATTCTATGTTGGTTATTGGTTCAGAACCGATGGAAGAATTTCTTCAATAAAAGCATTTTCTCACCTAGCCAGTCAAACCTGCTCGAATTTAATAGCTAGCTATCTTACGACCTTTTTTTTATTTAATATCATTCCGAATTTGTGTCATACACTGAAATCAGACACTCGAGCAATGAGTTATGGTCATCTGAAGTTTTTGTTGTCTCCGATCATCTTCTTGGTAAAGATATCGGCTCCCTTGTCTTACCCCTCGTCCTAACTTAGCATGTTTAGAAGAGATCGATGCCATAGAGAAATACATGTACATGGAAGAGATGCTTTACAAAAAGATAGAAATGCCTTGGAAAAAATAGACAAAGATACATTATAACAGAGAAGACACGAATCGATAACGTAGAAAGTTTCGTATTTCTTTCATCACACACAGATCATACAATAAAATTGTGTACAATTGTTGAAGCATTCATATGCGTACGTCCAAAAATATGCTCCAATATTCATACATATTTTTAATAATTAAGAACCGTGTTTGAATGTTGAAGCACATTTATAGACCTAAAATTTTATTTTCAAAAAAATATTTTGAAAATATATAAAAATAAGAGTTGGATTTATTTACTATAAAAGTTAGATATATACTTGTTGAAAAATAGAAGTAATTAGAGGGGTAATATTGTAAAATAGAGAAAGGGTAAATTTGTAATTTAGGACAAATAGAAATTTACCGTTAGAATCTCAACGGTAAAATAACCTAAAGGTTATAAATACCTCCTGTAGTAGTTGTAGTAAAGAACAACAGTAGTTGTAGTAAAGAACAACAGAAAAACAAAATCAATAAAATAGAAATATTCAAATTCTCATAAACTTTACATGGTATCAGAGCATTACTCCTAGAGGCCTCAGAAAAATTTCAGAATCAACAAAAAAGTTGCGATTTGAAGTCGTGACTCCAATATGGCAAAGGCGACAAACAATACCATCATTGAGGTACCGTCGTCACGCTTAACTGCTACATTGCTCAATGACCATAATTTTCAATCATGGGCCAGAGCAACGATCCCCTCTCTCAATGAGAGGGATCTATACGAAAATGTAATAGGGAGTTCGTTTGAATGGTAAATTGTTTAGAGAGGTACAAAATCACTATTTTTGAATGGTCCATCATAATCTTCTAAAAATAGTGATTTCGTACCTATTTTAAAAAATAGCAAAAAAATTTCAAAAAATATAAAATTTTGTATCCAAGCACATTTTAATATGAATATCATATTGAGCGGTTCGGATCTACTGTTTAAATTTTGAAAATAGAGATAACAATGTTGAGGCATGATGAGGCACAAAACCAATGGGGCATTTTAATCTTACAAATAATAGATATTATAGTGTTTTCATGAGGATATATATTAGCTATTTTAGATGTTTATAAGGGCACACTAGAAATTCTCCCTTTTTTATTAGGTCTTAATTTGTTTTATAATTTGTTTGCTTCAATGAAGAGCTCAGTAGGGGGGCAGCAAGATCCGCAATTCACTCCCCGAGATCATGAGCTGCTAATTTGGCGCTTCTCGCGTGATTACCTATATATATTGAATATCGTTGGTCCCAATTGTGCTGTTTTTATAAGGAGAACATTCAATGATTGATGAAAAATGCATCAATTTCATGCCAACAATAGCCATGGTAATGCATATTATTTACTTTTGCATAAAGTAGCTTCTTCAAAAAATATAGTACAAATAGAGAATCAGAATATTTGATCAGAGAATTGATATTTAATCCGGGAAAAAAATTAGACTTCTACAAGTAAAAAAACATAAAAATAATATATAAAATTAGAATATTTGATCGGATGACTCGATTTAAAATTTCATCTTTTAATTAAAATCGTTGGCAGATCAGGATTTGGATGGCCTTAATCAGACGCCTTGAAAGTTATTTGAGGTAGCAGAGGGTTTAAATCGGTTTAGGGCTTGAGTTGGAGGTATGGCCAAGTATAAGTCATATTGTATCCATGATACCTTTGTTCTTTAATCATGATTTTCTTGTTAATTTTGTTAACAAGCTATGAAGACTTTGTTATACATTTATGATATGATATGTGAATTATGATCGGGCCAAGTTTCAGAATTTTCTGAGATTTATTGCTATTTTTAAAGTTATTTGATATGCAGAGGGGTATAGTGGTCAAATGTATGGCTTGATATGCTGTTTTTTGTATTTCTAAAAATCCAACTTTAAAATTAGCTAGAAAATAGTAGAAAAATCAGAATAATGCAAAATTTGTAGGAAATTAATTGTTTTATTATCCAACAATTGTTTTATTTGTAGGAAATTAATTCCTTTGTGATTTTGACCATGTTGGGCATCAAAATTCATGGTTTTTTATATAGAATATTACCATGAATTTTAATATGTCATACCCAATTTATTTTGGAGAGCCTATGCATGACTTGGCATCTTCCAAGCATATTTAATTGTCCCAAAATTGCTACTTCTCTCATTATATTTAAATAACAACATTTTAGGGTCAAACATATTGTTAGGGTCAAGGGCCTCCCTTTCAACCCTCTAAAGATGGAACTTCACATATGAATATGCCCATCTCCCATGTAAGTGGTTATAAAATATTTTTTTTTCCCCGTATTTATATCATTATCAAAACAACCGTTTAAATGAAGGGTTCATCTTACTACTCGTACAAGTATGTTAAGTTAATATTGGTACCTTTTAAGATTTACATATAAAAGGTGAAGTATAATCATATGGTGCAAAATTTGCTGAAATCCCTTATTTTTAAGATAAATTAGTGATTCCAATGCTTAAATTGCAAAATTTATTATTTTGAGGGTGTACATGCAAAAACCCTCATAAATATAACATGTTGTCTATGTATATGTGGTATACGTAGGGTTTTCCTTTTCCTATGCAACCAAATCAGGGAGGGACTTTCCAAGCACTCTTCAATCAAGCTCCACTTGGAAATGATGCAATTGCAAGGGGGGATGAATGGTGGGGCAATCTACCTTCAACCAGAACCAGACCTTCTAGTGTCGGAAAGTGCACACTTTTGTGAATTTCCAAGTTCTAACATATCAACTAGTAATTTGGTAACTTATTATGTGAATTTTTGTTAACTCATAGTGGGTATATTTTGGGTATATTAGCAATGTGCAATTACACAGGGATAGTGTATTAATGGGTTTTCCACATTTTTTGGGTACAATGTATGTTGATTATGCAATGTTAATACTTTATGTTGTATTTTTCTCAATTGTCTTTTCTATCTATTTGTAAGATGTGTTTATGTTTATCAGTTTCCATGAAAAATGGGGATTGTAAAGGAGTACTGGGTTGGTACCGAGAGGATTGTGGAATGAGGGCATTTTGGTACCAAAAAAAGAAGGTCAATATTTCCGTGGGTATATCCAAGGAAATAATAGCGCCCAGATCTGACCAGGTGGGCCCACTTTCACTGGCCATGGATATGCTGGAGTGGGTCCCATGTAAACTGCCTTTGGAAATACTCAAGTGGGTCCCACGTAGATTGCCTTGGAAATACTTAAGGGGCCTAGGGGCGTCACCCTTGGAAATGATCAGGTGGGACCCACGCTCCCTCCCCTTGGAAATACTCGGGTGGGTCCATCATTTGATCGCCTTGGAAAAACTAAGGTGGGTCCCACGGATGCTCCCCTTGGAAATAGTCCAGACAGGGGCCAAGTTTGAAAGTTTTTCCATGCGCCCTTTTCCAAGAGCAGTCTCATGGAAAAAACAAGAATCAGGTATTTCCCACAGTGCCCTTGGAAATACTTGCCATTTCCAACGAAGCTTTTTGCGACGGTAGTTTTTCCAAGGGTGGTGCATGGAAATGGCGATTTTAGGGCTTTTCCAAGGGTAAGCCCATGGAAAAAGCCATTTTTCAGCGCATGGAAAATGAGAAAATTCTAGTAGTGGATCCTACATAGACGTCTCCATTCTTATGTTAAGCACGTAGATGTCCTGATCTGCCAACGACTTTAATTAAAAGATGAAATTTTGAATCGAGTCACCCGATCAAATATTCTAATTTTATATATTATTTTTATGTTTTTTTACTTGTACAAGTCTAATTTTTTTTCCCGGATTAAATATCAATTCTCTGATCAAACATTCTGATTCTCTATTTGTACTATATTTTTTGAAGAAGCTACTTGTATGATATATTTTTTGAAGATGCTACTTTATGCAAAAGTAAATAATATGCATTACCATAGCTATTGTTGGCATGAAATTGATGCATTTTTCATGAATCACAGAATGTTTTCTCCGTTTGATAGCTTAAATTCTCAGTTTGTTTCTTTTTTAAATATCAATTTTCCAAGACCCTTCCCGTACACCTTTATTCACGGTGATCTTATATGTTTAATTTGTTTTTTTTAATTAATGCCATACAAAAAAATTAGTATAAAACAGCACAATTGGGACCAACGATAATCACGCGAGAAGAGCCAAATTAGCAGCTAATTATCTCGGGGAGTGAATTGCGGATCTTGCTGCGCCCCCTACTGAGCTCTTCATTATTTAAACAATTAATGTATGCAACTTCTAAAATTAATTAAGTACTATTGAATAATATAAATATCCCACAGTAAAATTTTGTTAGTATTAATGTATCACAATAGTAGGGCTGATTAATGAGCGAGCATGAGCGAGTTAGGGTATGCTCATGCTCGGCTCATTAGCTTAATGAGCGAGTTAGAGCGAGTTGTTAATGAGTATGCTGTTAATGAGCGAGTTATGAGCAAGTTGCCGAGTTATGAGATTTTGCAACCGCGCCGAAAACTTTCCAAAATTTCAGCTAAAAGTTCAAAATCGAATAATATTCATAATTATTACTCCCGTTCAAGGCTTCAAGCTATAGTAGCTGGGTCTGGACCTGTAGTTAATCTGTTAATGGATATTACGGATGGTTCTGGGGCCTGCTTTCTTTAGCCCAGCGATCCTATGACATGCATGCTTCAAACTTGCTTCTTGGGTCATTCCAAAAAAAAGAATCAAGGGATTAGATGTGGCAGGATTTATGTAACTCAGTTCTTAATGAGCTAATGAGCGAGTTATGAGCGAGTTGGGGTATGCTCATGCTCGGCTCATTAAGTAAATGAGCGAGTTATAGCGAGTTATTAATGAGCGAGTTGTTAATGAGCATTTAGCGAGCGAGTTATGAGCGAGTTACGAGTTACGAGCGATTTACTCCCCCCTAACAGGGACTGCAGAAATGCCCGGTATAGACAAACCGGAATACAAGAAATGGAAGAAGACAGATCTCAAAGCCATGAATTCAATCATTCATTCCATTGAACCCTCCATGCATGATCTCTTTCTTTACCATGATACCGCAAAAGAAATGTGGGATGCTATTAACAAGCATTTCAGCAAAAAAAGAAATCATGCCAACATATGTCATCTCAAGAAAGAAATCCACCAATTAATCCAAAATCACAAACCAATCATCGAATACATCACCCAATTAAAGAGGAGATGGGAGGAATTGAACCACTATCTCGTCAAAACCTCAGATCCACAAATCATCAAAGAGCGAGAACAAGAAAGAGTGTACCAATTTCTAGCAGGGCTTGACGAGTCCTATGAACAAGTTCGAGCTCAAATTCTTTTGTCGACTGAGCTTCCAACCCTTGATGACACGATGTCTCTTCTTCAAGGAGAGGAATCGAGGCACCTCGTCATGGCCGGTACCTCAGCAACACATGAAAAACCCGAAAACCTTGCCATGGCCACACGTCGAACAAAACGTAGTTCAGAGAAAAAGGAGGAACCATCGAGAAATGCGAACATTGCAAAAAGGAGGGTCATGAAAAGTGTAAGTGTTGGTTTCTCCACCCCCGAATTAAGGCCGAAATGGTGGGGGCAACAATGGTAGAGGCGATCGGGGAAGAAACCCTAAGGGGGAGAAGTTCGCTGCTGGGTCGGCTCAGTCTTAAGGAGAAACACATGAAACGAAGAAGGAAACCTGGTTCGTGTATTCCTATATCGGATCCGCCTCTTCTCTAAATGGGTCCGCTCCTCTAACTGGGTCTGCATCTGCTGCATCCGCTGGATCTGCTCCAACCCGGTCTGAAATAGGAGCAATACTCTCCCAACTCAGTGGGCTTCTAAACAGAGGGCCCAATTCAGGTCCTTTTAATCATCAAGATTTAATAAAGGTCAAAACTCTAAAAGCCCAAACCAGAATATATATATTATACCAAACAAAAGAAATTGTACAAGCCAAAATGAAATGAAACAAATAAAATGTACAAATTTAGGAAATCTAAATAATGGATATTCTCAATAATTTAGATTGGATTTTAGATTCCGGTGCAACCGACCACATGACCGGAAATAAAGAAATTTTGCAAAATTATCAAAAAAACAAAAATCAAGAATTTATCTATGTCGTAAATGGTGAAAAAAATGGAAATTTGCGGTTACGGCTCAATTAGTGTGTTTTCAAAGGAAATTAAAAAAAATTTACATGTCACAAATTGCACCGCCAATTTGTTATCTATATGTAAACTTTCAAAAGAAATAAATTGTGAAATTATTTTTTAGGATATAATATCCAAGAAGATGATTGGTGAAGGTGTTTTTGATCACTCAAAAAAGGGCGATGTTATCTTTTAAAATTTATAAACTCGGAAATGCTATCGGTTCTGATTGCAAGCACACAATCCTATCGAGTAGTATAATCGAGGTCGATCCACAGGAAATATTGGTCTACAGTCTTGAGCGATCAAATCACAATTTTTCGAAAGGCTAGACAAAATCTGTAAATTGAGAGTTGAAGTTGTGATCAATATAAATTTGGCAACAATTAAAAGTAATTAAAATAAAGATAGAGATGAGAATTCATTGGGTTTCGGCACATCATTGCTACTCAATCATCTTTGATATTCTACTTCTGTCGGGTCTGATTTCCTGTTGTTGTTTATGGAAGACACTACATAAGACACTGTGAGTTACTTACGCAAATGACGGGACTTCCATGGAGATACTACATAGGACACTGTGAGTTATCTTACGCAAACGACAGATCTCTAAATACACAAGTTACTACATAGGACACTGCGATTTATCTTACGCAAATTACAGAACTTGGTTTGCATTTTGTGGTTCTGATTTATGGTTTCCCTGCTAAGGTTTTCTTCACATAAATCTAATGACTCCCAACGAGGCTAACTCGTCCGTCATAGTTTTTCTTACCATTAAAGTATTGTCACTACCCTAACGAATTAAACTAGATCATCGAAATAAGGTGAAGGGAGAATAAATTGCAAAAGCATTTCAATCAACAACAAGAAATCACAATCAACAGAAAATATATATATCAAAGCATCATGAGTAACAAGGTTTATGCCTAACCCCTATGAAAAGAACTTAGCCGCGGAACGGCATCATTACAACACTCCTCTCTTTCTCACTTAATCAAAATCTAACCAAAATTACAAAGATAACTTTTTCTTCTGTCTAGAGTGCTTATATAGGAGTGAGGGAACGTTTGGAGATGAGTGAAGGCTAAGAAAATTGATCTGGATACAGCTGGAGCAGTTATTCCCCAAAGGGCGCCTTTGGTTACGGACCGTATTGGCTGATACGGTCCGTATCCACACCATGTCGCTGAGGGGTTTAATGCGTATCACGCCATCTCTTGGTCCGTATCCGGCTAGGTCTGTATCAGTCAGTACGGGCCGTAACAGTGACTTAGTCGATGAGCGTCGCTTATCCGATTGACCTGATTCTTGCTCCATTTGATGTGAAATAGTCCCAAAACGTGTTTCCTACAATAAAACATAAAGAAGGGTGACAGTAGCCTTTTTCTCTAATTAAATAAACATAAGTGTGAGATAATATGCAAAACCTAAGCCAAAACCCTACGTAATTCATCATCATTTTGACTCTGGTCACGCCTCCCAACTTGAATTGTTGCTTGTCCTCAAGCAACGACATCCCAGCTAGTCAAAGGTCCGGTCTAAGTTAAACCATACAATCTCAAGGACTTGCTTTAAATTAAACTAGAACTTGGGCTTGGTACAATTGACATGACATTTAAAAATTTAGAACTTCAAAAATATTCATGACCTCTCTCTTAAACAATTTTTTCACCCCATGATTGATCTCATTGTGCATTCCTTAGAAAAATTATTATCGAACAATTTTCTTCACAAATATCCCTAAATTTGAGAGTATTAATTTTACCTTTGATTATAAACGGATCACTTCCAATCAATAGGAATTCTAATGATATAAATTTTGCTTTTCTTCCTAATTGATCAGAGCAAAGTATGACAACTAAGTGTGTTGGTAGTTGTGACGATTTTTGGAAAATTAAATATGCACAAAACTACAACTTGGGAGATTTTTGTCGAGCCTATTTGGTAACCAGTCTTGCGTAGGCACCTATACTCTCTTTTTTTATCCTCCATCTTTTATTCTATTTTTTTCTTTTTCTGAATTTTTCAATTGTTTATTTTTTATTTTTCTCATTTCTGATTTTTTTGTATTTTTCTATTTTTCTGAAAATTAAAGATTTGTACAAGTAAATATTTTTGTGTCACAAGTGCCATGATTACACACAATTCCAAGTATTCATTCATACAAGGAATTATTGCATAGTTTCGCTAGGGGTCTATCTATAATAAATGGGTATTCTCGAACACTCTCAGACTTAAAATACTTTGCAAAAATAAATTACTCAACAATTAAAATTCTAAAGTTTGCAGTTTTGAGCAACATTCATGGTTAGCAATTAATTGTTCATTTTGAGGTCACTAAATACTTTTTAAAAAATTCCAAATTTTTTGTATCATGGCCAATTGTCTAAACCCTAGCCTAACTCAATTAAAAACAATTCATTTGATTAACCTACATGCAAGCTACTCCTAAGTTAAATTATATGCTCCTATCAATGCAAATGCCTACATGCACGCTAAATAAAAACCTTAATCATTCATCCCATTTCTCACAGTTAGGCCTTAAGAAACAATCCAGATTAAGTAAAACTGCTAACGAAAAATAAAAACAAGGGTCCTACATGCCATGATCCTAGATACAATGCAATCCTAAACTAAGTTTTCTTACCCCTACCCCCATGCTTAAAATGGTGCATTGTCCTCAATGCATTAAATTAATCAAAAGAGATAGAGATAAGAAAGATCTCACATATTACTTATTGGAAAGGGGTGGTGGTGGAGTGAATGGAATCGGGGTGGTGAATGGAATTCCTTTCGAGTGACAGTATTCGTAGAAGTTTTCATGCGCCTTGTTCACCTTCTTCATGTAATCCTTCAAGTACTTAGTGCGCTTTTTCAGATTTTCAAATGTGTTGTTGGCATAGCGCGCGGTTGGAACTTACTATAAAGAAAGTTTGTATTCTTTGACGCTAGGCGAGAAGTCCTAGAAAAGCAGATGGCTCATACGGTACCTGATACGTCCTATCTCGGGAGATGAGGCCGTATGGAATCTTGGGCTGAGTTGAGTTCGTCCTGCCAAAGGATGGCAGGCCGAGATGGTAATGGAGTTGTGAACTCGGGGTTGATTGTGAGAGATTCGTACTCCCTGTGTGATCTCTCTTGTAGTTGAAAAAAGTGTCCCCGCTTCATGGGAATCACTGCCTTATATAGTCCGTCAATAACTGCTATCTCGGGCAGTTATGGAGGACGTGGGTAGTTATGTCAGCCGTTACAGGGATGAGAGACATTAAGTTAGCCGTTTCCACTATCATCCCGCATGTCGGTTAGCATGAACCCCATTTAAGACTGTTGGGGGCCGCTGTATTGGGCCCCGACTTGGTGGACCTTTTGGGCCTTTCATATGACTTCGGGTTGGCCTCTTAGAGAGGTCCGAATCCCAGTCGCTTATGGCCCAGTTTAAATTAGGTAAAAGGGCCTGTGGAACATGGCCCTATCATTAGCCCCCGAAGTCGGAATGCATCAGCGAGATGCTTTCGACTTGAGGGTGAATAACTCGTGAAAACAAATTTATTAAGGTTATCAATGTCCGTGATGCAACATCTTTGGTTGCGAGATGTGGTCGCGACATAGTGTGATTCTAATATTGCATGATAACGATGGTTTTTAAAGAATATACCAAAAATGAATTCTTCTTATATTAATAAAGACCCATTACAACTCGAGCTAAAACTAAGGATTCAAAAAATAAAAGCAGGTCTAAAACTAAGGATTCAAAAAATAAAAGCAGGTCTACCTAACCTATTGACTATTATTCTAACAAGTAATTTAAGCGAATCCCGGAGGTGAAGGGAGGAAGTCCAACATCTCACTATCAGGATCTTCAAAATGGTCGTCTGCCCAAATCTGGGCCGGAGTAGCTGTGGCCAATGTGGGTGCATTGGGATGTCGGTTTTGGCAAGTTTGACACATGAAGAATCGACGTCGGGGATTCGACCGATCATGAATCAAAAAATGAGAGGGATGCCACCATGTGCGACAACCCCGGCATTTGATCATATCCTCTTTTGGGGCGGATTGCCCACATGCTAGGCAATCACGAAGAGGTCCGAGGAATTCGACGATGTTAAATTCATCGCCCACCTCCCTGAATACCGCCAGCTTGTAATTTAAAAAGTCTCGGATGGTAATGGACTCGTTATCCAGCATCCAATCCAAGTCATTGGGAAAGTCTTGGATCAAGTCCTCCCTCTCCTCGGTCGTAAGTATACGTCGTGGTGTGGCCTGAGGACCTCGGCTGGAGCTGGATGGTCCAACTGGGCGAGATGGGATAACTCGGCGTTGAATAGCTCGGCGTTGCCTTGCACGTTCCGCTAGGAACCCTTCAATATGACGCTGGACAGACATAATAAATGCGAGGTAGAAATGTTTGTCTAAGAAGCAAAGGGAAAATATGTTCCCCTCCCTGGAAGGAATACCCTATTTATAGTCGTAACACCGCCATCTGCCCAACTGTATACCATTAAATAGGCAAGTTTTAAATAGGCATGTTTTTTTTTTAAAAAAAAAAAAAAAAAAAAAAAAATCAAGATGGAGGTCGGGGTGGACCTCGACGTAATCAGGACAAGAAATGAAAGCAGTTGATGAAATTTTATTAATATCGCAAAATCATACAATATAAAAGACCCTAACTAAACAAAACATGACATGCGATCTGCTATATTTGACTAAAACTATTCCTGATGGCGGCGCTTGTTGTGGATTGCTTGAGCAAGGCATTGCTTGCAAGTGAAGGATGTGAAGCGAGGGTCATTATGATTCCGAGGTGATCTTCGAGCCGAACACTCAGGATGAAAGGCTTCTTCGCAACTGTCACAGTGAAACATTTGCGGAGAGTATCCCCTCGATTTGCAAATGGCACATCGGTCCCAAGCTAGTGGGTCGCCTTCTGCGTTGGATATGTTGATGGCGACCTCGGGACTGGATCTGGAGGAAGTGTGTGAGGTGACGGAATATCACATTTCTTAATGGTAACCTCGTCATTCACTTGATCAGTCATCTCGTGATAGCGCGAGTTAGAAGGAGAAATGTACGGTTGATGGATCGTTAAAGGGAGACGGAGGGAGTATATATAGTATACCGGCATTAAATGCCTGACGCCTCGTCTTCCTTTAACCCACCGTCAGCCACCAAATCACCCATCAAATCAGTCAGGGAAACGAGGTGATGGCGTAATCCTCGCTTGACACGTGGCACGCGTTAACTCGGTGAGAGCTCGCGTCCGGTGAATGAGCGCGGGAATCGAGGCGTCGCCATGATGAAAGGAGACAACGCGACGTTTCGTGGCGTCGTTTCGAAAACTACGCAAGTATTGAGCGGGAAAAATGAAGACCTCTATATATATTTCGGCCCCCCCACTTATTCAGTATCGTTTATTTGAGCAATTTGATATCGGAGCGAAAGAGAAAAAAGCAATCTCGGAGATAGCACGGAATTTAGGAGCTGCCAACCTCGGAAGTGGACGTCGGACGAAGGTCAAGCATTTAATTCTCCAAGAAGGTAAACCTTTATCACCTCGGTAACTGACCTTGAATTGACAAATCCAGCATGTTGTAATTTGTATTGACCGAGGTTAGGGAGTAAAGTAATAAATAGCATAAGTATGGTAATGTTGTAGGACTATGCCTTCCATAACCTTGACATCTAATGTGCATCAGTAGCTGACCGAGGTGAAATTGTTTTAGAAACTGAAATTGTAATAGTAATAGCGGTGATTTAAACCGATCCTGTTTCTTCGTAAATTTAGAAATGGCCGAAGAACAAGGTGGATCTCGGGACCAATCCCCCCCATACCTATGAGGAATTGTCCTTAATGTCCTTTTCACCCCCCCGCCCGGGTAAGGGCAAGAGTTTGTATGGGATGCCTCCCTCACATTCTGACACAATGTCGGGAGATGGTGAAGAAGAAACATATGTTGAAGGAGATGAAGAGCATGAGAGTCCATCTCGGGGTGAACTTGTTGATACCCCAGTGGGAACATCTCACGGGCCCTCAAAACCCAAAAACCAAAAAGCCAAGAAAGAAATAGTTCCCCGAGATGGTCATGCGAATGACACGGACTTCCCCACATCTGCTAGTATCTCACCCAAGCTGGTTGTCCGATGTGAATCGTATGTTAATGCCTTCTACAAGGAACTTGTAATGGAGGACAACAGAGAACAGTATTCTCGGGAGGTAGTTCAGTTGGTAGCCCCGGGTCCAAATGACCGAGCCCACGACGCAGAGCGCGGTATGTGTATATATTGGAAGATGCCAAAGTGCGGGTTCAAGATAAGGTTATCCAAGTTCGCACGCGAGATAGTGCGGCATCTCGAAGTGGCCCCTGCACAGTTGACCGCACCTGCGTGGTGTTACATCATGAGCTTCAAGTTTCTGTTCGATTACTTGCCCGAGTTAAAGAAATATTTCCCGAGTGTCGGGCTATTCTTTCATTATTTCACCCTTCTGTATAACAGTGAGAGCTATCTCGCAATACGGAAGCGCCCTAATAGTGTGGCGCTTTTTGAGCAACTGTCAAAAGCGGACGAGTGGAACCACGGGTGGGTATATCTCGAGAATCCTGAGCAACTGAAGTGTTTGACAAATATACGAAAGGAATGGCGCCCTCTAGAAAAGAAAAAATTGATGCTGACCCCAACTTCCCCCCTGACTCCGGTTGACTTAGAGGCAATCGAAATTCTTGATAGTTATTTCACAAGTTAGTCTTTTTGCTTTTAATTTACACCGGTATACCTGTGCATCATATTTATTTATCTAACTCGTGATAGCATGAATAACTTATTAATTTTCGCATATCTTTCATGTCGCAGGTCGCGGTTATATGGCATTGCCTTGGAAGGCCGCTAGTCCATTCCCAGTCTTACCTAACCCGGAGGGCGGGGTTGTTCAAAAGAAAAGGGTTGCAAACCCACCCAAGCCGAAGTCTGCTACAGCTCAGAAAACGCCGAAGCCAGCCTCTACTACTCTCGTAACTCATCAGCCAAGATCGGCATCTACCGGGAAAAGTATCAAGGACAGCACCTCTGGCTCTTCTAAACTCGGGAAATCTCAGAAGAGGAAGGAAATATCTAGTGAAGTCCCTCTACGTTTGACAAGAGAGGAGAAGGGGAAGGGTACAGCATCAGATCATCCCGAGCCCAAAAAACAAAAAACGCAACCTGAGGAAGGTGCAAAAGAACCTTCACAAGCCCAAATCGACGCTGCTCAAGGGGAGTTGGATAAAATTGTAGAGGAAGCAGCCGACAACGTGTGGGACCCCTCAGAGGAGCATAGAGAGTTCCTGGAGTCGCAAATCTCTGATCAAGGGCGACAAACCAGTTTCGTGTGGGGTACAAACGTTTCTCGGGGTTTCCCGGATAGTATTTTGGCCTATCTTCCTGGATATTCGCTTATGCAGGACGAGGTAGAGCATCCCGAGGTCCATGCCGCCTATTCTCGGGAAACCTTCAGGTTAACCACCACTCAATATCAAAGGAAGTGGGCTGAGGAGCACCCCGACCAAGTCGTTGGTCATGTATCGAGTTTATTGCATGATGCCGGGGTATACTTCGGGTTTCTGAAGGACTCTATTGATAAACGTGACTCCCTCGTTATCCACACTGACCAAGAGGCGTTGAACAGGGCTATTTTAGAGAGGAACTATTTTTTGCAAATGGCCTTGAAAAAAGACAAGGAAATGAGAGTGACGACTGGCCAAGCTGCTGTATATAAGGCCAAATTCGAGTTTGCAAGGCATATGGGCGTGCAAGCCGATGCCTAACGCAAGGAGGCCGAGGAAAAATTGAAGCGTCAGAAACGCAAAGCCGAGGACTACAAGAGCAAGTCGGCACGTCTTAAGACCGACCTCGAGGCTCAAACTAAAGAGTTGGAGGACGTGAAAGCAGAGAACGCCCGACTTCGGGCCGAGATGCATGACTTGCCAAATAAAACACTTAGCAATTTTCTGGGCAGCAGAGCCTTCACACAAGCTGTCCCTTATGCGTGTGTGGACATGATGACAGCAACTGTTCATGGCTATCTGAAGGCACTAGCAAGCCATTATCCATTTAGACCCGAACAGGTAGGGTTTACCGAGGTGGACCCCGAAAAGATTATTACAAAAAACCTTTCAGGTTACCGCTGGGATGAAGAGAATGACTCGTTATTGAACCCGGATGGTACTCCGATTAATCAAGAACTTGTACTTGAGAATCATCCGCGTACGTATATCGTCCATCCCTGGCCTAAGGATAAATGGCCCAAGCATCTCGACTTGCCAGATGCCCCATCTGAAGAGCAGGACGGTTTGCCTTCTGAGGCCTCTGAAGGTAATAGCATAGACCTCGAGATGAGGGAAATTGAAGAAGGTGATATCGTTCAACCGGGTGAGCAAGAAGATGAGGCGACTTTGGATGCTCTCATCTCACCTCGTGATGGAGGAAATGATAGTCCCAAAGAAGCGGACCCTTCTATTTGTAAGTGTAAATTTATATATCTTGTTTCCCGAGATGTTGTGTTCTTGCCTATGCTCACTATGTCTTTTTTGTTTATATGCAGGATCATACCGAGCCAAGGAAGCAGGGGATTTTTTTTTTTTAGGAGTGAATGACTTTTTACCCCCGAGATGTGGGGGTTTTAACAGAAATGTGCTGTATTATTTTTATTCATACCCCCGAGATGTGGGGGTTTTAACAGAAATGCTGTAATGTGATATTATGCGCCCCTGGGATGTAGGGGTTTAACAGAAGTTTTTGTAACCTTTTTAACTGTTATTATTATATCCTAGTTCTTAACTTATATTGATTTGCCCGAGATGTTTCTTTCAACTTTTATCTCGGTTTATGCTTTGTATATCCTTCTTTCCCCCTTTTTTTTTGTTATTTATCAACATCGGGGGAAAGGGAGGTCGCGAGAAACATATACGTTACCCCGAGGGGTTTTCGATTAATGTCGCGAAAAAGAAAAACCATGTTACTGGTTTAACATTCATAGTCTCGTAAGACTGTATTAATTTGTTGTGTATCTCGGGAATATTAACCAAGACTTATTTCGTTGCCAAAAAAGGCTTTCGTTCATATATCTCGTACCCAAATAATAAGAACACAATCAAATATCATATATATATTGAGAACAGCCTAGGACCATACAAAAACTTGTATCTCGGTTTAGGTAAAATACATGAGATGTAACAGAAAAGGCTTATCTCGCCCATAACTTTACATGGAATATAGGAAGTAAAACAATGTTAAAGTAAAATCATACATTATGTGTAGAATTTCCGGAGGTGGCAAGCGTTCCACGGTCGAGTTAGTATGAAACCACTCGGATCTGCCAACTCGTATGCACCTTTCCCTCGGAGCCGGATGACCTTGAAGGGACCTTCCCATTGAGGAGCGAGTTTACTGACATGTTTGCCAGTAGCTTCCACAGTTTTAAGTACCAAATCACCAGGTTGAAATGCACGAGGTACCACATGTTTGTCGAATGCACGCTTAACTCGACGTTGATATTCCATGGTGCGTATGCGAGCCTTCTCCCGACCTTCGGTGATGAGGTCGAGGTCAGCAGCACGTGCATCCTGGTTCGCTTCAGTGGAATATGCCAAAGTACGGAGAGATGGTTCCATCAGTTCGATTGGAGTGACGGCTTCCATCCCGAATACCAGAGAATATGGTGTCTGCTGTGTAGCCTCTCGGGGTGTTGTGCGATAAGCCCACAGGATGCCATCAAGAATGTCGGGCCAGTCTTTCCTGTTCTCAGCAACTTTCTTCTTCAGACCGTCCAAGATTGTACGGTTGGTGACTTCGGCCAATCCATTGCTAGCTGGGTGGCTGACCGAGGTGAAATTGTTTTGAATACCCAAGTTGGAAAGAAAGGCGATGGTGCGAGCTGCATTGAATTGAGTTCCATTGTCCGAGATAAGTGCATGTGGTATGCCAAAACGACAAATGATGTTCCTCCAAATGAACTTTTCTGCTGCTGCGGCTGTAATTGTTGCTAGTGCTTCGGCTTCAACCCATTTGGTGAAATATTCCACTGCAACGATAATCCAACGGCGCTGTCTAACAGCTGTGGGAAATGGCCCGACTATGTCTATTCCCCATAAGTCAAAAGGCCAGGCCCCCGAGATGGATATCTGGTCGTATGCCGGGATGTTACTCAACTTGCTATGGTATTGGCACCGTTCGCACTTTCGGACCAAAGTCGCCGCATCATGTTGCATGGTTGGCCAGTAAAAACCAGCTCGGAGAATGCGTTTTGCAAGAGTTTTCGCCCCTTGATGGCTCCCACAGATGCCCTCATGTACCTCTGATAACATTTTTGAGGCCATCTCTTCGTTTATACACTTGAGCCAAGGTCGCACGTATCCCCGTTTATAGAGATGATTGTTGAAAATAGAATACATGGGCGCGATCCTTTTCAAACGTCGGGCTTCTAATTGGTCTGTGGGTAGGACCCCCGTGTTAAGGAAATTCCACATCGGGGTGAACCAGGATTCGCCGAGTTCATTGATGGCAAGAACAGCTGTGGTATCAATGTGGATGCTGGATTCGGGAACGTCCATAACAATCACGGGCCGTTCTTTGTCTAGGTTACCCGCAGCACCAAGTTTGGACAAGGCATCAGCTTGGCAATTTTTGTTGCGAGAAACATGTTGGATGTTTACCTCGTCGAAATGAGTCTTGAGCATGTGGAATTGCTGTCGATATTTGCGCAAGTTGTCATCCATCACTCGGCATTCATCATTGATTTGCTTGACTGCTAACTCGGAATCACTGCGGAGATGAACCTCGCGGGCTCCCAATTCTTTGGCCAACTTAAGGCCTGCTATCATGGCTTCGTATTCCGCAGTATTGTTTGTTACCGGGAATTGAAAGTGAAGAGCATAATTCAGGGTTTCCCCTTGTGGACCAGTGAGGGATACCCCGGCCCCCGCCCCTTGTAATGAAGAGGCACCATCAACATGAATTACCAGCGTCCCTCAGATTCGGGAGGAAGTCCGGAATATTCAGCGATAAAGTCGGCGAAGATCTGAGACTTCAGGGCATTTTGGGGATGGAAAGAGACATCAAACTCGGATAACTCGAGCGCCCAAGCTAGCAATCGCCCGGATGAATCAAAATTTGCGAAGACTTTCTTAAGTGGAATCCCGGTATAAACCTTTATGGGATGTGATTGAAAGTAAGGCCTTAACTTCCGTGCAGCTATGACTAGAGCATATGCCGCCTTTTCAATCTGGGAGTATCTGGTTTCGGCGTCCCGAAGTACATGTGAAACGAAATAGACCGGCTTCTGATCTCGTCCCTCTTCTCGAACAAGGGCGGCACTTACTGCATGCCCTGTTGTTGCCAAGTACAACACCAAGATGTCACCCGTGGTTGGCCTGCTGAGACACGGTGGATTGGCGAGATAGGCTTTGACCTTTTCAAAGGCTATCGCACATTCGTCTGTCCATTCAAATTTGGCCGACTTGTGCATGGCCTTAAAGAAGGGAAAACACACATCCCCAGATCTTGCAATAAACCTGTTGAGAGCGGCCAGTTTACCTGTGAGAGATTGCAGCTCTTTGAGATTTCGGGGTGGTTTCATATCGAGGATGGCTTGTGATTTGGAGGGATGAATCTCAATACCCCGCATAGAAACCATGAAGCCAAGGAATTTACCGCCAGTTAGACCGAAGAAACTTTTCTTCGGGTTGAGTTTCATGTTGGCGGAATTTAAAGTCGCGAAGGTTTCACGGAGATCTCGGACATGGTCGAGGTCAGACATGCTTTTAACAAGTAGATCATCTACGTATGCCTCTACATTTCGTCCAATCTGACCTTGGAACACAGTGTTAACCATTCTTTGGAATGTGGCGCCAGCGTTGCGCAATCCAAAAGGCATGACCCGGTAACAGTAAAGTCCCGAGTTAGTAGTAAAAGCAGTTTTCTCCTCGTCGGCTTGGCTCATCCGGATTTGATTGTACCCGGAGAAGGCATCCATGAAACTGAGATAAGCATGTCCCGAGGTGGAATCGACCAATTGATCGATTTTGGGCAAAGGAAAAGGATCCATGGGGCATGCTTTGTTGAGATCGGTATAATCGATACACATACGCCAGTCTCCATTGGATTTCTTGACAAGCACTGGATTGGCTGTCCATTCTGGACATTCGACATTTCTGATAAAACCAGCGTCAAGTAATTTCTTTACCTCGCGCTTAACGGCTTGCTGTCGTTCGTCCCCCATATTACGCTTCCTCTGTCTGACTGGTTTTGAGCCCGGTTTAATGTGCAATCGGTGCTCGGCAATTGATCTTGGAATTCCTGGCATGTCGGCTGCAGTCCAAGCGATAACAGATTGGTTTTCTTGGAGGAATTTAATTAACTCGGCCCGTGCCGACCCTTGGATTGCCTTTCCTATATTAAGTGTTTTACCATCACCTAACTCAAGTTGCTCGACTTCATCAACGGGCTCAAAGGGAGCTTTCGCCTCAACTTTATCCACTGGGTCCAAGGCGAGGTCGGTGTTCGGAGGTAGAAAGTCAGTACTAGAGCGCAACCGCTGTGGATTGGTTTTTGCATCAGACTGATCAACTTGGTGAACAGAACCTCCGTGACCTTGAATGGTCGTCATGTAACATTCACGAGCCACCTGCTGTTGGCCACATTCTTCTCCTATCCCATTTTCGGTGTGGAACTTGATTTTGAGATGAGAAGGAGAAATGATAGCACCGATTTTGTTCAAGGTCGCTCTTCCCAAGATCGCATTGTACGCAGAAGGGGCATTCACAATGAGGAAGTCCACCATGACTTCCACTGTCCGAGGAGATGTACCAAATGTCACTTTGAGTGGCATCATTCCCCGAGGTTGAAGGGCATCTCCCGTGAAGCCTATCAAAGGTGATATGTGTTGTTGGAGGGCGCGAGTGTTGAGGCCCATTTGTGTGAAGGCCGGTAGATACAGGATGTCGGCTGAGCTGCCTGTATCAACTAATACCCTTTTAACCCTGTGAGTGTTAATCTTGAGATTAAGCACCACGGGATCATCATGCGGTCCAGAAATTTGACCGAGGTCCTTCTCAGAAAAAGATATCACTTCCTCGGATCGAAGTCGTTTTTTGTCATTTGTGGCTTCAACCGGTAGGACAGTGGGGTATGGTTTTCGATTGTCACGTGGTGAGATTTTGCGGGCGGTACCGTGATGACCCCCACTGATCACATTAATGACAGGACTGCCCTGCCGCTCCGGGCGTCTTGTCTCGGGATCATCCCGGGTTTGGGGACTGACTTCACCAACCCGAGGTCCCGTGTAATCCTGTCTATATGGAATGGATTTCTTAAAAACCTTACCTTGACCATTGTATTTCTTGAAAAACTTTTTGAAGAAGTCAGGGTTGATGAATTCGACTAGTTTACCCTCTCGGGCTAATCTCTCCAGGATGTCCTTCAATTGGAGGCATTCTGCGGTGGAATGCCCGTTGAATCCGTGGTATTCACATTTTTTCGAGTTGTCGACCACCGTAAAGATGCTCTTCGGCAGTGGCGGGGGGAGATCGAACATGCCTTCTATAATGTTGTACATCTCATGCCGCTTCTTGGTGAGAGGAGCATATCTCACAAAATGCTGTCGGTACCCTTTAGTACCGGAATTGTGCTCGGTTGGTTGGTTTTGCCGAGGTTCTCTTTGATTGCGAGACCTGTCTTGAGCCAGCTGTTTGTTTGTTGGACGGGGAGATCGGGATCGAAACATCGTGGGACTCCCATTGTCATCCTCAGCACGGATGTAACCCTCAGCAAAGACTACAAACTCTCTCAAAGTAGTCATTTTCTTCATATGTGCCTCATAACGCAAAGTACCCGGACCCCCTTTGCGAAGTTCTTTCTTGATGGCCGCCAAGGCGAATTCCTCATTGAGATTCTGAATTCGCCGAGATGCTTGTATAAACCAATTAACGAACGCACTTGTTCTTTCGTGCTGTCCCTGGACAATGTCCAGAAGCATCTCGCATGTAGCTTGCGGTGGCTTGATAATCGTGTATCTCTCCAGGAACAATTTGGCGAAATCTTCGAACTTGTTGATGGACCTCCGGGGTAGCGTCATGTACCAATCCCATGCTTCGCCGGTTAAGCAAGTGGTGAAGACTCGGCACATGATGGCATCTGTGGCCCCAAGGAGGCGAAGTCGTTCAAGGAATCCGTACACGAAATTGTGTGGATCCTGAGTATCGCCGCTACCCCGGAAGCTGGGAAGAGTTGTTGGATACTTGAAATCCGTCATTGAATGGCGGTAGATGTCTCTAGAGAGTGGGCCATCGTTGATCCCCATAGGCCGAGAGGTGGCACCTGTCTTCTGGGATTCCATCTCGGCCAATTTAGCCGCAAGCCTTGTTTGGATCAATTCTTCAATTTGAGCCATATTTACACCTCGGACTGGGGTAGGTGATCGCCTGTTTCTTCTACGATCATCTCGGCGAGTTCTATCCCGACCTCGGGGTGGGCTTCGTTCGCGTTCCCTACGGGAGCGAGACTGTTCTCGGCGTGACGGTCTGGAACCTCCGCCATGATTAGCTGATCCGCGCTCGTTATTACGATGAACTTCGGGGTTCTCGACATGTAGCTGTCTTTCGGGATCAGGTTCCCTACTTTCGCCCTGCCCTTCCTGCTGTCTTCTTTCATTTGGTTGAGCTCCTGTTGGTGGAATGTTTTGGTCCTGGCGTTTGGATTGGACCTGTTGGTCTGGCAGGATGGGCGTATCTGTTTCACTACCAGTTCGAACATCTACGAACTGAGAGTTCATATTTCTAGGAGGAATTTTTGCTGGCCGACTTAGAATACGGTTTACTGACAGAGGCCGGGAAGCCGGCACAGCTGGTGGTACAATCTGGATTACAGGTCGCGATGGTATTTGTCACAGCTGGTGGTACAATCTAGAAAGTTAACTACCGCCACGTTGGAACTATGGAGCCATTCCCCGGGCTCTCTTGGTTGTGACACTGTGGTTTCTTGATCCCAGCCGGTGGGTGTGATTGTGGGCATTGAGTTCGCGTTCGCTCCATTGCTGTTGTCACGTTGAGGGATGAGATGCCTTACGAATGCCATCTCATGGAGGTGACGTGGTGGTGTGCTGTTTGTTTCTTCCATGGGCTCTTCTTCGGGTTCTTCTTCGATTGGCTCTTCTTCGAAGGGTTCTTCTTCGATTGGTTCATCCTCATGTTCACTTCTTTCATCATTTTTATTTTCAAATTCGTAACCAAATTTGAACGAGCCTTTGTCGGTCCCTATGTGTAGGGTCATGCCTTCGCCAATTTTCAGCGTGTATTTGATATCTCCCGACAGTGCGTTGAATAAGGCTTGAACATGGTCATTGTTGACAAGGAAATTCATGTTGAGGCGGGGTGATCCGTACACTTCATTCTCACCATTGAGTTTGATGTTGTGGTGATGTGCAAGGAGAGTTGCAAAGCAACCGACCGTGACCACGTGGTTGTTTTTCTCATCATCGGCCACCGATTTGAGATGGTGGAGGATGTGATAGCCGAGGTTTGGTTGGTGTTTGTGACTCTTCATGCATCTCATGATGTAGATATCCCGCTCCTTGACCTCCGTATTGTCCTCACCTGTTGGAAAAATTGAATTTGAGAGAATGATATGGATGTACCTTAGTTCAATGCTCGCAATGAGTCGCGAATCCTTTCGATAAACCTTTCTCTCATCCATTGCTATGGTCTCCCAATATTTCATCCGCTTTTCTCTTGTTGCAAGTTCAGTTTCACCACCACTGGAAATTGAGAGTGCGGTGCAGAATTCTTCCATTGTGATTTCGAAAGGGCGGTTGAAGAGACGGTACTTGATTCTGTTGCCATCAATTTGCAGAGTGGATAGGAAATTGATCGTTGGCCTTTCGTATGATCTTGTGACTCTTAGTCGGTTCGCTAGATCCCACAGGTTGATGTTGTTAAGGGATACCCGCACATAGTCAAAACAACCAGAACCTTCATTGTGTTCACGCACATTGCCTTATTATTTGCAATGGTGCGATATATCATTCGTTGAGCGCATTCGTACTCTCTTCAATTGGCAAACTGAATCTCCATTGTTGAGAGTAGGGATCTTTCATCTGTGATTGAAGGGATGTAGTTCTGGGGGCTATTACTCGCCATTTTCTCCAAGTTTCGTGCTCTGTTACGGATCGTATTAGGTGATACGGGGCTGATACGGACCTAACTTCGTGAGATTCTGTGAACAGGGGACGAAATTTTTTTTTGAAAATTTCTGAAATGTTGCTCTTGAAAAGGAAATCTTGATGGAGGGTTTATAAAGTGGTGAAAGGGTGTCTGGGAGTTGCAGGAAGTGGAGACATGGGAGGTTAAAATTGGTTAAAATTCGAATTCCCTCTCTTTGAGCGCAGAAAATAGAAAAACGGTTATTTCTGCCCATTGAATACGGTCCGTATCAATTGATACGGTCTGTAACCACTATGCGATTTTTCACAAATCTTGTGTTTTCTATGCCAGTACAGGACAGGTCCGTATTGGAGTGTTGATTCGTATTGGATCGATACAGTCCGTAGCAGGGAAATAATTTTGTGATGGGCTTCAAATTTTCTGACCAAACTTTTCCAGCATTTCTCCCTGCAGGTAAGATTAGCAACCATGTGATTAGAGTCTTAGTTTAAGATAAAATGATTTTTTTTTGGATTTTTTTTTATAAAGAAAGAAAGTAAAGAGTGGCATTGGGTTGCCTCCCAAGAAGCGCTTGTATAGAGTCATTAGCTTGACTTGTTATGTTCATCCTTCTTTCAGTTGATTCCCGAAGGAATAGGTCTCGACTTGCTCAACATTTCGTCCTGCGATGTAGTGCTTCAGCCTCTGTCCATTCACCTTCAAATACCCGATTTCTTGATTCTAGATTTGGACCGCCCCATAAGGGTACACTTGTGTGACCTTGTATGGTCCCGTCCACCTTGACCTCAATTTACCGGGGAAGAGTTTGAGCCGTGAATTGAAGAGAAGCACCATGTTGCCTTCCTTGAACTCCTTCTTCTTGATCTTTTTGTCATGGTAGAATTTCGCTCGTTCTTTGTACATCTTTGCATTGTCGTATGCATGAAGCCTCATTCATCTAGTGCATTCAAATCGAGTAGCCTCTTTTTGCCCGCATCTCTAAGTTCATAATTGAAAGTTTTGATTGCCCAATATGCCTTGTGCTCTAGTTCCACCGGTAGATGACATGTTTTTCCGTAGATTAACTTGTAGGGAGTCATTCTGATCAGAGTTTTGAGCGAGGTTCTGTAGGCCCAAAGTGCTTCATCTAATTTGAGTGCCCAATTTTTCCTAGACCAAGATACCATTTTTTGCAAGATGTTCTTGATTTCTCTGTTTGAAATTTGTACTTGCCCGCTTGTTTGTAGATGGTAAGGAGTTGGCACCTTGTGTGCGACTGATCACTTAAAAGAGAGCGATGTTATCTTTTAAAATTTATAAACTCGAAAATGCTATCGGTTCAGCTCGCAAGCGCACAATCCTATCGAGTAGTATAATCGAGGTCGATCCACATGGAATATTGGTCTACAGTCTTGAGCAATCAAATCACAATCTTTCGAAAGGCTAAACAAAATATGAAAATTGAGAGTTGAAGTTGTGATCAATGTAAATTTGGTAACAATTAAAAGTAATTAAAATAAAGAAAGCGATGAGAATTCATATGGTTTCGGCACACCATTGCTACTCAATCCTCTTTGATATTCTACTTCAGTCGGGTCTAATTTCCTGTTGTTATTTATGGAAGACACTACATAGGACACTGCGAGTTACTTACGCAAATGATAGGACTTCCATCGAGATACTACATAGGACACTACGAGTTATCTTACGCAAATGACAGATCTCTAAATACACAAGTTACTACATAGGACATTGCGATTTATCTTACGCAAATGACATAACTTGGTTTGCGTTTTGTGGTTCCGATTTATGGTTTCCCCGCGAAGGTTTTCTTCACATAAATCTAATGGCTCCCAACGAGGCTAACTCGTCCATCATAGTTTTTCTTACCATTAAAGCACTGTCACTACCCTAACGGATTAAACTAGATCATCGAAATCAGGTGAAGGGAGAATAAATTGCAAAAGCATTTCAATCAACAACAAGAAATCACAATCAACATAAAATATATATATCAAAGCATCATGAGTAACAAGGTTTATGCCTAACCCCTATGAAAAGAACTTAGCCGCGGAACGACATCATTACAACACTCCTCTCTTTCTCACTTAATCAAAATCTAACCAAAATTACAAAGATCTTCTTCTTCTGTCCAGAGTGCTTATACATGAGTGAGGGGATGTTTGGAGATGAGTGGAGGCCAAGAAAACTGATATGGATACAACTGTAGCAGTTATTCCCCAACTGGCGTCTTTGGTTATGAACCGTATTGGCTGATACTGTTCGTATCCACACCATGTCGTTGAGGGGTTTAATGCGTATCACGCCATCTCTTGGTCTGTATCCGGCTAGGTCTATATCAGTCAGTACGGGCCATAACAGTGACTTAGTCGATGAGCATCGCTTATTCGATTGACCTGATTCTTGCTCCATTTGATGTGAAATAGTCCCAAAATGTGTTTCCTGCAATAAAACATAAAGAAAGGTGACAGTAGCCTTTTTCTCTAATTAATTAAACATAAGTGTGAGATAATATACAAAATCTAAGCCAAAACCCTACGTAATTCATCATCATTTTGATTCTGATCATTTTTCTAAAATGGACTTTATTTTTTGTGTAGCCTAAAATACAATTTCAACACAAAAGTGCAAGACATGGGACATTTATGAGATAGAAAAATTGGGCATCCTTCCGATAGAACTTTAAAATGTATTTTTGATTTTTCTAATTTAGATTGTAATAATTGTAAAGTATGCAAACTAGCTAAGCATACAAGACTCCCTTTTGTAACTTCAAATTCGAAAAGTAATCAAATATTTGAACTTGTTCATTCCGATGTTTGGGATCCCGCTCCCGTAGATTCTTATAATGGATTCAAATATTTTGTTACATTTATAGATGATTTTTCACAATTAACATGCTTATATTTATTAAGAAACAAAAGTGAATTTTTTTCTCACTTTCAAGATTTTTCAAATTTAGTTGAAAATCAATATAATACAAGGATTAAAGTTCTTATAACTGATAATGGAACGGAATTTATAAATGAAAAAATTTCAAGTTTTTTGAAACAAAAGGGAATTATACATCAAACAACTTGTGTTTATACTCTACAACAAAACGGAATTTCCGAAAGAAAAATCGTCATTTACTTGTAATGACAAGAGCACTTATGTTTCAAACCAATATTCCAAAAAAAATTTGGTCGGATGTTGTTCTCACCGTAAATTTTTTGATTAATAGGTTGCCAAGTATTTTCTAAAAAAATAAAAGTCCATTAGAAATCATTTATCAAAGAAAAATATTTTTTAATCATCTAAGAGTTTTCGGATGTACGTGTTACGTACACCAAAATAAACGAGATAAATTAGATCATACTTCTATAAAAATTAATTTTCTAGAATACTCATCCAAAAAAAAGGTTATCAATGCTACGATCCTATAAACTAAAAATTATATATTTCTAGAGATGTAACATTTTTTGAAAATGAGCCATAATTTAAAACAAATAAAGATGAGATTGATAATCAAATTAGCACAAATGATTTTCTCATTCCTATGTCTACTAATCAAATTGTTGAGCAAAAAGTTGTAGGAAATGAAGAAGAAGAAAGTCATGATGAAAATAACAATACTCCTCAAAGTGGAGCCTGGGAGGACGAAGAAGATGAAAATATTGGAGAAGAAGAAAATATTGAAGAAGAAGCTATGGTGAGGAGGTCAATCCGTCCTACACAACCGTCCACAAGGTTACGAGATTTCGTAACCTATAAGGTTCAATACCCTATTGTAAATTTTATTTCATATAAAAAAATTTCAAAAAAACACCATGCATTTCTTAGTTCAATTTCTAAAATGGAAGAACCAAGAAATTTCGAGAAGGCTATAAACCAACTGGTGTGGTGCAAGGCTATGAAAGAAGAACTTCAAGCCTTGAAAAAAAACAACACATGGACTATTGTACCGCTACCAAAAAATAAAAAACCCTTAGGGTGCAAATGGATTTATAAAATAAAATACCAAACACCATGTTTGGTTGTGGCTGTTACACCAAAATGTATAGTACAAAGTTTTAGTACAGTGAACTGTACTTTTTAACCTTAAATACACTTTCGGTTCAGACTGCAAGTATACAATCCTATCGAGTAGTATATTATCGGGTATCGATTACAGATGGTTCAAGTTTTAACTAGAATTCTACCTAAATTAAATAAAGACTAGAAGTTTGAAAATGTTGGTTTGGTGTTTATGGTTCCTAACAGTTCAATGACAGTAATTAAATGCAAGAAGGTAAATCAACTTGGTTTAAATCAGAAGTAAAAAAGCGTTTCCAGGGTTATGACTTCATCTCAGTTTTGCCTCGAGGTACCCGGTCCGTGTAGTGTCCTACACGGGCCGTGTCCAATGTACACGGGTCGGGTACTGACATACACGGTCCGTGTGGCCCTCGAGTGAATGCAGCAGTTATTATTTCTTTGTGTTGTTTCTTCACTACAGCAAAACAGCTTTTCAGCGACCAATATAAGCAACCGGTTAAATCGCCGGTCGCTGAAGACTCAAAAAAAAATAGTAAAAAAGTAAAATAAAAAATATCGGCGATGAGACCTTCAGCGACCGGCGCCCAGATCTTTCTACGACCAATTTGGCCCGGTCATTGAAGGTTGCCCCTGAAAAACCCCACCCATCTCTCTGACTCGCGCGTTACAGGTTTTGAAAAACAAAAAACAAATCCCGCCGCTTCTTCTGCCGATCCGTCCCACAAGCTCTCGCTGGAAAAGGGAACCACACTCCTCCTCTCTCTCGCTGACCCAAGGAACCACACTCCTCTCTCTTGCTGACCCAAGGAACCGCACCCATCTCTCTCGCTGGAAACCCTAGAAATTGGGGGTTTGCTTGCCTTCTTGCCTTCTTGCCTTCTTGCGATTTTCTCACAGGTAAACGCTAAAAACACCTTTTTTGATTATTGGCTTGCTCGGGTTGTTGATTTTCCCGGCCGGCTGTTGCGATTGTTCGTAATATTGGAAGTTGCCTATGGTTATTTTATTAAATTTCAACTTCAAAAAATTTGTTCAAACAATTTACATTTAAGAAGACATTTTTTTTGTAATTTTACAGGTTGAAATGCGATGGATTTGAATGCTTCATTTAGGAGTTGAATTTCTATTTTTTAGATTTATGAGATGTTTTTGTTGTATTGTTAAGAACATGCATTGGTGTTGTATGAATGTTTTATATATTTTACAAATTGTGTTGAAATGTTTCTAATAATTTATCTCAACTTAGAATTCTCCATAATTTTTTAATAATACAGTATTGATTTTCATAAATATATAAATGGGGAAAAGTAAATCACAAAAATAAACCATAAACCTGACAGAAGAGTATCAGCGACCAGTTTTGAGTATCAGCGACCGGTTGTTTTGGTCTCTGAAGCCATTGCATGACATCAGCAAAATCCAACAGTGACCAACAAATATTGGTCGCTGAAGGAGCATCAGCGACCAGGATGACGTCATTCAGCGACCGGTGACGTCATCGGAGAGCATCAGCGACGATGCTTTCAGCGACCGATGTATCAGCGACCGGGATGAGGCATCAGTGACCGGCGCCGTACCCATCAGCGACCGGTGCCAGTTTTGCTGTAGTGCTTTGGGTAGGGTTCTACTGACCAGACCTAATGTTCCTAAACCTCAACTGTCATCTGTTGGTTCATTAACTTGGTATGGAATTGCAATATGTGCCCTTGTCGGGTTCTAGACTTCAACTGTCGTATGTTGGTCTGAATTACCTAGTTGCTTATTTGGTATACTAAAGGTAACCTCATTCCGTTAATATGAGGAAATGTTCACCTGTCGGCTACTACTTGGTTTCACCTTTTGGATCACTAATCCTACCTCATGTACTTAGTTTGGTTAGAGATTATAAGGGCCAAAGTACCTTCTAGATGTGCGCATACATCTAGTAGTAAACCAATAAAAATCAAATAATTTAATCTAAGCAATTAAAATCAAACACAATCAAGTAAACACAAATTTCAACATAAGAATCCATTAACTAACATGCAAAACAAAACATTCAATTACATCACAACCCTAGAAACTAAGAGTCTACTCAAACATGGTTCTAAAACAGATAAAAGAAATGATAAAAGAAATAGCCATGATTAAACCCGAAGAACAAAGAAGATCCGTTGAAAACTCACGTCTTTCGCTTCTCAACTTCGTCTCCAAGCTTAGCCGCCAAGACCAAACCCTAGAAATTGCTTCTCTGCTCCAGAATTAATGCCCTCTGGTACAAGAAATCCCGCTTATAAGCTTTTCTGGCCAACCTTCCTTCAATTGGCCTTATTTCCAAATTATGGATCTGTTTCCGGAAATGCTTGACACGGCCCGTGTGAAATGCTACACGGACCGTGTACCTGTGTTTCTGGCTCAGATTGTAGATCTTCTCGCAAGCTTTCCGAAAAGTGGTCATACACTCAAAACGGAGTTACGAGTCAAAATCTATGACTGTTTTAATTTCAGGTGCTGAAATTTCAGCATCATATACAGGTCGTGTGGATGGTGTCCTGGTCGTGTCTGTGGTCGGGCAGAGGGTTGTACGGTCCGCATAAGAAGGTACACAGACCGTGTATAAACCTTCAAATTCCAGATTCTTCCTCGGTTTCGCCCGTTTTATGCAAAGTAAGAACAAATGCGCAGCAGTACCACATTCTATAGATATTCAATGAAATAAACACGATTTGACAGTTTTAGGCACAGGTTTTGGTACAAAGTTTGGTCGGAATATAGATAAGAAAGCGAGATATCAAATTCCCCAAGCTAAAATCTTACTTGTCCTCAAGCAAAAATCCCAACTTAGGTATCGGGCTGATCATTGGACTTACCAAAATGCAATTTTAAGTTTCGCAATGCGAAAAATTTACATGAGCTTGCTATTGTTAAGAACCCTGAGAATCCTTTTGGATATAACTTGGACTTTCCTTGATCAATTTTGATTCACCCCACAGATTGACTAATAAAATTTCATATTCTGAGATGCTTTAATATTTGCAAAAACTAATTACTCGAATTGATCAATCTTTCATTCTTACATTGAAACCATACCCTCGTTTGTGGTGATTTTTTTCTTTTTCGCCCCCAAGCTTGAAACAAGCTTAGGTTAGAAAATCGCAGACTTCGTGTGTTGATATATGCAAAAGTTTTTTAAAGTTTTCGAGCTCAAAGGCATCCCGTCGAATTGTGCCAGTACTCTTTTTTTTATAAATATGGGAGACGAGCTCAAAGGCATCCCATATGATTTATTGCCAGTACTCTTATTTTCTCCATCTTTTCCTTTGTTTCATTTTTTCTGTTATTCATTTGCATATATCATGAATACACACATCCAAAGGTATTCTTTCATACCAATGGATATCCCAATCTTTCTATTATTTAAAATCCCCAATTCCCTAATTTAAAAGGCACAGTTCAGTTTCAAAATGCTTTTTCGATACAATTCAACTTTTCATTTTCTCAAAGTCTCAAAACATCTCATCCTATGCAATTTTTTTTTTATCAATTATGGGGTTATTTCCAATTTCTCAAGGTCATCTAAATTACAATCAAATTTTTTCACAAAAGTCCCTAACTCAAGAAATCACAAAAATTTATCACCTAAAAATGCAATTTTTTGAAAAATAAACATGACCTAAATGCAGATACAGTTTTCTACTATTCAACCCCCCCAAGCTTGAATGAAGCATTGTCCTCAATGCTTGAATTCACACAAGAAAAAGTAAATAGAAGAAAACATGAAAACTTGCAGACATGAAGCGAGAGGTGGGTCGGGTGGAACTGGGAGGAGCACCCACTTCTGAGGTACACGGACCACGCGATCAAACTCTTGCATCAGAAGAATCCACATGATTTCTCTAAAGACCTTGATCGAGCACCCGATCGCGCCTATGTGAGCTTTCAATTTCTCCAAGAGCGTGGCAATCCGATCAGGTTTGAGATCTGCACTTATGATCACAGGACAAGATTTATCTGGGTCCAGGGGGAGAGGCTTTAGCTCAGGAGTCGGCTGCTCTGTCTGGGCTGTTGCACGGCCCGTGTGAGCTTTGTGCACCCCGTGTGCTATCTCCAGCTCCTCTGGCTGTGGTGCACGGTCCATGCAAGATGCATGCGGTCCGTGTGTCAGTTCCCCAGGTTGTCAGCCTCTTTCTGCACGGTCCGTGTTCTCAGTAGTCTCATTGGTCTCGACTGGTCGCGTGGGCTCTGCACGGTCAAGGTGCTTAGTTTCTGCAACAGGTGGGGTCGACACGGTCCGTGTGCTTGGCAGTTGAGTCAATGGGCATGACAAGTCCCTGGTAATGAGTCTCATTTCGCAAAGTTATAGTTCTTTCCTCTCCTATGGGGTTGATCTCTGGTTGACTGGGCAACCTTCCAGGAGATGGTTGACTAGAGGTAGCTTGGTGACTCATTTGCTCCATTATCAACTTATTCCGAGCAGTTAAAACGGTAAACTGGGCACTGATCGCTTGCATCTGCTCGAACATCATCTGATTCATCTTCCCTTGCTCGTGCATGAAGTCGCTCACAGCGGGAGCAATGTACGGCTCGGGTGGATCGGATTGAAATGCGCGGTTGTTCGAGTTGTAGAAGTTGCGATTGTTGATGCTGCTCGAGGGATTGTTGAAGGGTGGTCTCGGAAAGTGAGATGATTCGTTGCTGAGATAGTTGACCTGCTCAGTTTCCTAACCCCTCCCTTGATTGACATCTGCCTTCACACTCATCTTGTCCAATGCCCTCTGCATGGCATCCAGTTTGGCAGACAGCGCAGTGATTTGATCAACCTCGTATTTGCCGCCTCCTCCTCCTCGAGAATTGTCGCGGCCGGACCATTGTTGGTTTGTCGCCATGTTGTAAATCAGATCCATGGCAGCTTGTTCATGTAGAGAGAGAAAAATAAAAGAAAAAGATACAAGTTAAAATCTAGATTAAATAAAGTAGGCAAAAATCCAGAAAATAAATGATGCCATCCCCGGCAACGACGCCAAAAACTTGTTACACCAGAAGGGTATAGTACAAAGTTTCAGTACAGTAAACTGTACTTTTTAACCTTAAATACACTTTCGGTTCAGACTGCAAGTATACAATCCTATCGAATAGTATATTATCGGGTATCGATCACAGGGACGGTTCAAGTATTAACTAGAATTCTACCTAAACTAAATAAAGACTAGAAGTTTGAAAAGGTCGGTTTGGTGGTTATGGTTCCTAACAGTTCAATGACAGTAATTAAATGCAAGAAGGTAAATCAACTTGGTTTAAATCAGAAGTAAAAAGGCGTTTCCAGGGTTATGACTTCATCTCAGTTTTGCCTCAAGGTACTCGGTCTGTGTAGTGTCCTACACGGGCCGTGTCCAATGTACACGGGCCGGGTACTATCGTACACTGTCCGTGTGGCCCTCGAGTGAATGCAGCAATTATTGTTTCTTTGTATTGTTCCTTTGTGTAGGGTTCTACTGACCAGACCTAATGTTCCTAAACCTCAACTGTCGTCTGTTGGTTCATTAACTTGTTATGGAATTGCAATATGTGCCCTCGTCGGGTTCTAGACCACAATTGTCGTATGTTGGTCTGAATTACCTAGTTGCTTGTTTGGTATACTAAAGGTAACCTCATTCCATCGATATAAGGAAATGTTCACCTGTCGGCTACTACTTGGTTTCACTTTTCGGATCACTAATCCTACCTCATCTACTTAGTTTGGTTGAGAGATTATGAGGGCCAAAGTACCTTCTAGATGTGCGCATACATATAGTAGTAAACCAATAAAAATCAAACAATTTAATCTAAGCAATTAAAATCAAACACAATCAAGCAAACACAAATTTCAACATAAGAATCCAATAACTAACATGCAAAACAAAATATTGGATTACATCACAACCCTAGAAACTAAGAGTCTACTTAAACATGGTTCTAAAACAAATAAAAGAAATGATAAAAGAAATAGCCATGACAAAACCCGAAGAACAAAGAAGATCCGTCGAAAACTCGCGTCTTTCGCTTCTCAACTTCGTCTCCAAGCTTAGCCGTCAAGACCAAACCCTAGAAATTGCTTCTCCGCTCTAGAATTAATGCCCTTTGGTACAAGAAATCCCGCTTATAAGCTTTTCTGGCCGACCTTCCTTCAATTGGCCTTATTTCCAAATTATGGATCTGTTTCCAGAAATGCTTGACACGGCCCGTGTGAAATGCTACACGGACCGTGTACCTGTGTTTCTAGCTCAGATTGTAGATCTTCTCGCAAGCTTTCCGAAAAGTGGTCATACACTCAAAACGGAGTTACGAGTCAAAATCTATGACTGTTTTAATTTCATGTGCTGAAATTTCAGCATCATATACAAGTCGTGTGGATGGTGTCCTGGTCGTGTCTGTGGTCGGGCAGAGGGTTGTACGGTCCGCATAAGAAGGTACACAAACCGTGTATAAACTTTCGAATTCCAGATTCTTCCTCGGTTTCGCCCGTTTTCTGCAAAGTAAGAACAAATGTGCAGCAGTACCCCATTCTATAGATATTCAATGAAATAAACACGATTTGACAGTTTTAGGCACAGGTTTTGGTACAAAGTTTGGTCGGAATACAGATAAGAAAGCGAGATATCAGTGGCCTAAAGTGTGCAATAAGGGGTTAGGCCTCTTTATTCCACCAAACGTGACTTAATTGAGCCGGCCTTACATGGTGGTTTAAGTTTATTCCACGTCATGGCTTAACTCGAATGATTATAATAATATCTTATTAGTATATAATTAGTATTGATACGTCCTATCCCGGGGGAGTAGGCCATATGGGGAGTTGGAGTGATTTTGGGCTCGTCCCGTCTCGTGTCGACGGGACGAGATTGTGTACAGAGTGAAGGTGTGAAGGTATTTGTGCTCTATCCTCTACAATACCTTGCATGGGGAATTGAGCGACCCTGAATTTAAGGAATTGTTTGCCTTAAATAGGTCACTCTTCTAACTGCTAAACTCGTTGTTAGAGCGGTTAGGGAGTTCACATAGAAGCGATGATGCTCGCACAAATGGCAGCGACATCTGCATAGACAGCGGTGACGGGAACCCGAGTCTAAGTTGGATTACTTCGGGCTCGGCCCGTTTCGGTTCCGCGGTTGTCTTGGGCTTGGGCGAACAAGGCCCTATTCAGGCCTCGTTAGGCCGCCAAGTTATCGGGCCAAGGGCCTCGTGGCCTTTTGATCTTGTTCCCTGCCTACACGACTTATCTGGACCTAATCGATCCTATTTTTGTTTAGGGCCTCAGGCCCTATTGTTTTTGGGAAAAGGTTCGCTTTTAGGCCTTGCGTTTCGGGCCACGTGTTTCTAATGGCCTTATTGTTTTAACCTTGGATTGGCCCTTGGTTAGGTCCTAATCTCAAGTCTTTGTGGGCCAATATTAATTTAGTCAAGGGCCATTGACACATGGGCCTATCAAGTATATTACTATTAATAATTATTATTAGTATATAATTATATAATTAATATGTTATATTGTTAATATATTAAATAATTATTATAATAATATTATATAATTAGTATCTTTTTATCAATAATTATTATTAATATATAATTATTTAATTAATATGTTATATTGTTAATATATTAAATAATTATTATAATAATATTATATATATTATAGTTACTATTAATATATTAATATTATATAATTAGTATCTTATTACTAATAATAATTATTAATATTTAATTGTATAATTAATATCTTATATTTTTATTATATTAAATAATTATTATCATAATATTATAATATTATAGTTATTATTAATATATTAATATTATATAATTATTATCTTATTATTAATAATTATTACTAACATATAATTATATAATATTATAGTTATTATTAATATATTAATATTATATAATTAATATCTTATATTGTTAATATATTAAATAATAATTATAATAATATTATAATAAATTATAGTTATTATTAATATATTAATATTATATAATTAGTATCCTATTATTAATAATTAACTAACTTAGGCTTCCAAAACTTTATTCCTCCAACTCTAACCAAACACGAATAATTTAAGCCGGCCTAAGTTGGAATAACAACTTAGGACACCTTAACTTTAGTCCATAACCAAACACCACCAAAGTGATGACACCATAGAAAGGTACAAAGCCCGGCTAGTTGCCAAAGGGTATATACCCAAACATACGGTATTGATTACCAAAAGACCTTTGCTCCGGTAACAAAGATGAATACCATAAGAATTTTATTTTCGATAGCGGTAAATAATGGTTGAAATTTATATCAAATGAATGTAAAAAATACATTTCTTCAAGGAACACTTGAGGAAGAGGTTTATATGACTCTACCATCGGGTCATGTAAAAGAAAAAAAATACTAATCTTGTTTGTAGGTTAAAAAAAATAATTTATGGACTTAAATAATCTCCAAGAGCATGGTATGGAAAACTCTCTCAATATTTAATTTTTCTTGATTTTAAAGTAAGCCAATCCGATACATCTTTATTCTTAAAACATGAAAATAATGATATTACCGTTGTTCTTGTTTATGTTGATGACATAATTATAACCGGAAACAATTATAAAAAAATTAACAATGTTAAAAGACACTTAAAAGAAAAATTGAAATAAAGGACCTTGGTAGACTTAAATATTTTTTAGGAATTGAAATAACTCATTCTATCAAAGGATTATTTATTTCACAAAGAAAATATATTATTGACCTTCTAAAAGCAACGGGAAAATTTGGATCCAAACCGGTCTCAACACCAATTGATAGTAATTGTAAATTAAATTCCGAAGATGGAGAACCATTAGAAGATATCAACCAATTTCAACAGCTTGTAGGTAAGTTGATCTACCTAACGGTAACTAGGCCGGATATATCATTTGAGGTAAGCCAAATTTGCAAATTTATACATTCACCAATAAAACCACATTTGGATGCCATTGATAGAATTTTGAGATATGTAAAGAAATCACCCGGAAAAGGTATATGGATGAAAATCTAATGAAGTGTGTGGCTATTCCGATGCAAGTTGTACCTGGAGTTTCGATAGAAAATCAACAACCGGCTATTGCACATTTGTAGGAGGAAACTTAGTCACATGGAAAAGCAAGAAGCAAAATGTCATGGCACGATCAAGTGCAGAAACAGAATATCGTGCCATGGCATCCACCGCAAGTGAACTCACATGGATCAAACAATTACTCGAAGAATTGAACTTCAAAATTGATAAACCAATGAAGATGTTTTGCGCCAACAATGCAGCAAGGCATATTGTTTCGAATGCGGTGTTTCATGAAAGAACAAAGCATATCGAAGTTGATTAGTGATATTTTGGATCTGCATTTTGCAAATGACACTTTTCTTTTTATAGAGGCAGATGAAAAAAAATGGTTGAGGCATTAAAATTATTGTTGTCTGGTTTTGAGAACATGTCAGGTTTGAAAATGAATTATCATAAAAGTGAGATGATTCCATTAAATATTAGTAAAGAACAATGTAGTAATGTAGCTAGAATAATTGGATGCAAAATAGCTACATTACCTATTATTACTTAGGGGTATCAATTCATTGGAAAATTGTACCTTTAGAGAGTTGGAATGTATTGATAGATAAAATATAAAAAAAAGCTACAAAGTTGGAAGTGTAGATTGCTTTATATAGGGGTAGAGTAACTTTATTAAATGTTGTTATTTCATCTATCCCTTTATATTGGCTTGCTATCTATAAAATGCCTGTTAGGATAGGACTAGAATTGATCAGTTGAGAAAGATGGCTGGAGATCAAAATATTACTATAGATCAAGCCCTTGAAGGAGGGCACATAAATCTGACATTTAGGAAACAAATGATAATAATCTACAGATCTGAATGGCAACCGTTGATGTCTAAATTGCAGCAAGTAATGATCTATAGTGACAGTGTAGATGTTTTGCAATGGAGATGGACATCTAATTTCAAATGTACTGTTAATTGTCTTTATAAGTGGCTTGCTTTTGGGGTATAAAAAATGAGGAGTATAGTACTATCTAGAAATGTAGAATTCCTTTTAAAATTAGAATCTTTCTGTGATTAGTTAAAAAAAAAAATAGGGTTCTGACAAGGGTTAATTTGAGTAAGAAGGGTTGGCAAGGGGATATGAATTGGTTATTTTGTGGTCAGCCAGAATCAACAAACCATTTATTTGTGACTTGTCCTTTTTTTAGTAGTATATGGTCATGGATAGCCAATTTTAATAATTTTAGTTTAATTACACAACAATAGATGAGTTATATATGGTTCCTTGATGGCTCTATACCTCTAAAGGATAGATTAATACTTGAATTAATTAGGGGGGTTTTACTATGGACTTAGCTCGAAATATGCTTTGTTTTCAAGAGTTTTTATCTAATCCAAGGAGTATTGGTGCACAAATTATGTCTTTAAGAAATTTTTGGGTTACTTCTAGGGGTGATAGATATAAATTGAAATTATCATTAATTATACCTAGTGATGTCTCAAATCTTCCAGTTCACTTAGATGGTTTACTGATATAGGAGGAGCCAGAGGAGGGAGATCAGGTGGCAGGGGGCATGCCTCTTTTAGGTGGACTAGGCCAAGAGGATGAGTGAAAGGTTTGAGAAGGAAGCTGCTAAGTGAAGAAGATTTATGGGGTTTTGTGCATTTTCTAGGATTTGAAGTATGACAGGGTTAAACTGTTTGTTATTTTGATATTTTAGTTCTATGCAGGCTAATTAATTTGTATTAGCTCTATATGCATTGCTTTATCTGGTGTAGTTAATATGTAAGTTGCCGTTATGGTTTAGTACTGATAATGTAATAGCATATATAGGTTATTGTTTGATTGGAGTATGGTACCAGTGGTTTGGTACTTGTCTTCAGAACAATTGGTTTTCATGCAATGGAAATCGGTGGGGTGTTTGCACTTTTATAAAAAGAAAAAGAAAAAATGTTAACTATTTTTCCAAATATCTCAGAGGTTTCTTTTCTGGTTTATTATCCTTTTATAATTTTGTTGAATGTTAATTATTTCCTTCTAATGGGAAGAAAGCTCAAGTGAACTACGACCTAATATTGCTAAAACTTGACGGGTACTATTAAAGACCTAAATTTTAATTTTTACGAGTTGTTAAAGTTTACCATTCTCATCTAATTAATAAATTCGTGTTAACAGGTGAATGGTACGGGGATAGTACAAACAAAATTAAGAAATAAAATGTGAATGTTGAAATCGATGGAGCAAAAAAAAAGCAATACAAAAAAAATTTAAATATGCAATTATTGAAATAAAAGTACATCTCCTTATAATTAAATAATTAATCAAGCAACAACATCCATACATAACCTATGAAATTAAAAAAAAAGTCCATGCATGCTAAGCAAAATGCAAACACCAAAATATAAAAAATTATCAGATAAGAAATTTAAATATGTTAAACTAAAATGATAGTAGATAAATGATGTCAGAGCCATGGTAAATTGCATGCATCATCTCCTCTTTAAAATGCCCTATGACTGATTGGATGTTCTGCTAGCATTCTCGAGGGTATTGTTATTATCGACGGGAGTATCCGCGCAATACCGATAGCAAAAAACACTTTCACCCTCGTGGATAGTGACAGATTTTTGTATTATCCAACCATTTCCATTCTTGGGGAAGTTCTCCAGTTCGGGACATTCTTGGGGAAGTTCTCCGGTTCGGGACTTTCCACATATTCCACGTATTTTAAATTCTCAAACGAGCCCATGAGCTCAACCCAATTGGTTTTCAAATTTTTCAAGAACCTGAGGCGCAAAATTTCCACTTTCCATTTATCATTATATGGGATTTTGATAAGCTTCCCACCTCTAATGTATAATCTTTTCAAGTTTGTAGGATTCAGCAGGTTTGATGCTTCAGCTTCTGGATAACATCTGATATCCAACTTTTCTAGATTCTTTGGGAAAGAATAGGTTGGTATTGTATCATTGGACTTATTATTCTGACTCAATGACGAATTATTCTTATTATCTCGCCATATAATCGTCAATATCAAAAGTCTATCCAGATCTTTTAATCCACTGAAATCTTCCTTAACCAACTGCTCGCTGGAAATTCTAATGCTGAGTTTCCTAAGCTTTTTCAATTTTGAGAGATCACTGACCCGGCAGGACTGGGTTTTGCTTTGCACGCCGCTAACTACAAAACCCTTTAACACCTCTAAATTAGAGAGCTCACATAACCATTTTGGCATATGATCCAACAGGTAACACTCTGAAATATCTAATACCATCAGTTTCTCGAACCACCATCTTTCTCGGGTTGATGTCCATCTTGTTAATTTTGGTTTTAATGTGTACATTGTTTTCTGTGGTAATTTTTCCAAATTATGACATGCCTTGAGGTCTAGTATTATCAGGTGTTGTAGTTTGCCAATTGATTGAGGAATCTCTTCTATCCTCGAAATGCCTCGCAGGCTAAGGTAGGTTACCTTTTCTCCCAACTTCTTTAAGAAATCGGTTTCGTCGACCTCAATGTGGTCTTCTAAATTTATTTCTTCCGACCCATTTTTATTGTCCCCCTTGTGAACCTCTGTCTCTATGTAACGCCATCTACCAAGTTGTATCAACAACACGTGATCCTTGTCACTAATGTATTTCTTGTCACTAATGTCCGTGGACTTGAGATGACTCTCATCTAGATTTAGTAGTCCTTTCACATTGAACCCATCATATAATTCACAAATGCCTCTTTCCCTTTTCTCAAAACTAATGAGATTCTGTTCCCTCTCACAGTCAGAAATCAACTGCTTATGATTTGTAGGTTGGATGGTGCAGCAATCGATTACTTGATTATGCTCTCTGGTATGTACTGGTATGATGACACCCTTCTTCACCAGACCAGAAAAGAAGATTTCACCAAGCTGCTCAGCTGTTCTATTTGTATTCTCAAAAAAAGATACAAGCCCCAAACCAATCCACCAGTAAATCAATAATCTCTTCTTCAGTACTGTGTGTTCTGGAAAAATGGCAAGGCTATACAGGCAACATAAACCCTTGGTGCCAACCGAATTTATTGCTTTTTTAACCATTGAGAATTCTTTCTCTTGATAACTTCTATTTGATGATTCCCCAACTTCAGTTATTGTGGGTTCTGGAGGCAAATCAGGTGCCTTTTCACGAGGTTTGGTGCTAACCTTTGGAGGATTTGCTCTCGGATTCTGTGATGACTGATTAAGAATCTCCATTAGATTGGTTACAGTGGGTTTATTCCATTCAGTCATTTCATAGTTATGATCAATCCAGTAATCAATGTTCCTTTCTATCTTTCCAAAGTAACCAATTAGCTTTCTGTCCCATTTTCCTATACTATCAAGAATATTTTTTTTCTCTACAACATCTGCGCTAATTTGGTCGATGATTTTCTCTGTCTCTGGGTTCTTAGCAACTTTCTCCTTGGCTAGTTTAAGGCGATTCAGTAGTGGTCCGACAAACTCTGAAGTACTGGCCTTTAACTTGTCTTCTTTTCGATGTTTGCTCATTGCAAATATTTGTCAGATCTAAGAAACAATAATTTTGTATATTAACATTAGAGGACAAACATATTATAACATACATAATAAGTAAATGTGGAAATTAATAAGCTTTGTCAAAATCTGTACTTTTTATGCCAGTATTTATGTTGTAATGGTTTAATACAATGACATTTTAGATACTACACATAATGGGATTAATTTAGATAATATTTGTCTAATATATGTCAAATTTAACATTAACATTCTTCTCAATTTAGTTGAACTTATTTGTTTAAGATTAAAATGCTAGTTTTTAGTTCTTAGTAAAATATTATATTTTTAAGAATTCAAGTTTATTATGTAATGGAACTTGAATATAATGGAAAATGTGATGCCAAATTTCGAAATGAAATCATTCTGTTTTGATATCTAAGTTTGATTAATTCGGTTAATGTATTTTTTTAATCGATTTTGATATTCAAATTGTCTGATAATTTCATTAAATGGGAACTTACGATTGATTTGGACGTTTGGTGTGTAAATAGTTTGATTGGAGTTCTAGAATTTTAATTATAAGTGTGCAACTTGTTATTTGGAATTTCCTAAACTAAAAAGTACTACTGGTTTAAAATTATAAATAGGAACCTTAATTGGTTCATAGAAAAACACTAAATTTTATAATAGGATCAAGAGGAAAACAAACTGGAACCTTAAATTTGACTCAGATGTAATTTATATATTTTTTTTCATGAGCAATTTCTTTTAGTATGATTTCTCAATATTATATTATGGTTTCTGGTTGGAAAGAAATTTGATCGACGAAATTCTCCGTGGTTGTTGAAGTCCATGAGGTGAATTTTAAGTGTAGGATATATCGATGTCTATATAATTAATATGTAAGGTTTCTTCTGTATGTAATTTTTGTTTTTTTTTATTTAAGTGAGGAACAAAAAGTAAATAATAATTTAGTATAAATGAGTTGTCATTTAGTGATGATCTATAGGATGCCTTGAAAGTTCGTAGTAAATTAAGATATCTTTTGTATGTAAGATATATTTTGGATGTAAATAGAAAGAAGAGATACAACACTAGTTCAATGTAAATGAAAATTTCAGAATTTTAAGGAAATAGTAATGTTGTCTTTCCTATTACTAAAATATCACTAAAATCATACTAACTTTGTTTTCGTTATTAAACTGATAGTAACAATAATAATAACAATCTGAAATCAATATATATTTATAGAGATAAAACATGATACCATATGTATTAACAGTAACAGTGCTCAGAAAATATTACTAGAAATAGTTATAAAACGAATACGATTCAAAATAAAGAAGGTCATAATAAAACAAAGAATCTTTACCTTGTAAGAGCTTAGTTCGCCTTGTGTGTTAAAGAATCTCCAAGTTGTTGCCCTACGGTTCCTTGATTTATTTTTGTTGCTCTGATTCTGCAATTCCCCGTTAGTACTTAGGAGTAAAATTTGTGCTCGATTCAGCTATTGGTAATTTCCAACAATAGTTTTCCACTGCGTCGCTGACATCCAATATTGGATTTTATTTGTGTAACAGATAAAAGAAAAAATGTTTTTCTCAAATTTCCAAATTGAAAAGTGAGAAGGAGAGGAGAGAGGGAGGGAGGAAGGGGTGGAGAGAGGGACCTTGCTTGAGAGAGAGAGGCATCAACCAAGAACAAGCAAATACTGCTATTGTTTAAATCAGGGGTAGCTTCGTCATTTCATTCCTGCCCTTCACATGCGCATCGTTTTAAGTCCCCATTACCACCAAAATGAAGGAAAAAATATATATATATCCGTACAGCACGATGATTTTTCAAAAGTCAAATATATAGATGATATTTTAGGGACCGACTAACTATTTCCGGCTCCTATTCCCCATTCATCTCCCGGTCAATAACTGCTTTTGTTGACCGCTAATTAAGAGGGGACCACAAAATTTCAGCACTAAAAGACAAAACAAAACGCGTCATTATCGCGGCGAGTGCAAGTATTCATATATAATACATCAAGTATTCATATCTAAGATATCAAGTATTTAAAAAAAACTGGACACATCACTCACCTATCTTTTACACGTTTTTAGAGGTGGTTTTTTTTTCTCCGTTCACTCTAACTAATATTTCTGACAATCTGTGAGGAATTTTGCAAATCTAAAACCACGAACATCTTCTACACAATTTTCTCTTTCAAATGAGATACATGATGACATACTTTCGAGTTATCCATTGCACAAGTATTTATACCTCGTCATTCAAGTATTCATACCTTATCGAGCAAGTATTCATACCTCATCAGCATTTCACAAATAAAAAACTGGACACATCATTCACTCATTTTTTACCGATTGAACTTTCATTACCACTCAATCACTCGAAGTGTCCATTACACTCTATCTTTCTCTTTTGTTTTCTTGTCCGATCCAGCCCACTCAATCACTGGAAATGTCCAGTACACTCAATCACTGGAAAAAAAAACCGGACATATGTAAAAGATGAGCGTGTGATATATATCCAGTTTCATTTTCCGAAATACTTGATATCTTAGGTATGAATACTTGCTCGACGTGGTATGAATACTTGCTCGGCGAGATATGAATAATTTTACGAGATATGAATACTTGCGCGACGGATAACTCAAAAGCACTTCATCATGGATCTTATTTGAAAGAGAAAATTGCGTAGAAGACGTTTGTGATTTTAGATTCGCAAAATTCTTCATAGATTGTTAGAAATATTGGTTAGAGTGAACGAAGAAAAAAAAACCACTTCTAAAAACGTGTAAAATGGGTGAGTGATGTATCCAGTTTTTTTTTTTAAATATTTGATATATTAGATATGAATACTTGGTATATTATATATGAATACTTGTGCGCGTCAGTTGTAAAAATTTTCAAATATAAGCGGTCCCCCACATAATTAATGATTGATACGCGTTTTCTTTTGTCTTTTTGTGCTTGAAGTTGTGGTCCCCTAGATAATTAATAATTGGGGGATAAATGGGAGATAGGAGCCGGCGGAAAAAAATATTTTCCCTTTTTTTTATTATTCTTCATATAATACATTAATTTTTGGACTTGTAAAAGGTGGAAAATACTAGCACGGTTTTCTTTTCAAATTTAATAAAAGAATTCAAATCGGTCTACAACGTTGTACATAAAAGTGTAAATCTCCTGTTTTATCACTTTTTTTTCACATCTGACACGCTTTGCTTAGATCGGTAACTGTGCGTATATATAAACTGTATATAGACACAGTTCCATAAGTGTGTACAATTTATGGACACTTTCATACATGATGCGTTTGTACACGGTAGCGGAATCGTACGTCATTAGCATTTTCAACTGTGTATAGTCGTTTTTTATGTAGTGGTGAACAAACTTATATAATGATCCGAAAAATAATTTTTCTTTAAAAAAAAAAAGGTCCAAGTTCAAAAACAGTTATAAGTTTGTGGTGCCATTAGCTAGTATTTTCAATTTAACCATGGAAAGTCTTGTCTTCGTACTAGGACAATCAGTAATTCTCTATGTATATATTGTCTTCGTACTACGGTACTGATACTTTATGAAGCAACGCGAGTGTTTTACTTCACACTCATATTTTGCGATTTTAAAGTTCAAAACGTCGATCCGAATTTCTCAACATGATATTCATATCGATATGTTATTAAAGACCAAATTTTACATTTTTTTTTAATTTTTTACCATTTTTTTTAAAATTTTGAAAATTACAGCTTTTCATTAAATAAAATAATAATAATAAATCAGAAAAACACTGATTTTAAAAAATTCTTAAAAAAAATAGTAAAATATTTCCAAAATATGTAAAATTTGGTCTCCAACCACATTAAAATATGAAGATCATGTTGAGAAGTTCGGTTCAACTGTTTGAACTTTGAAAATGAAAATATGAGCGAGAAGTAAAACACCCTCTTTACTTTTCAAAGCATGATAGCCCATATATATACATATATATGTATGTATATGTATGTATATGTAGGGATAGGCTACGGTGCTTTGGGAAGTAAAGAGGGTGTTTTACTTCCCGCTCATATCTTCATTTTCAAAGTTCAAATTGTCGGTCCGAACATCTCAACATGATCTTCATATTGATATATGCTTGGAGACCAAATTTTACATTTTTTGGAAATTTTTTACTATTTTTTTGGAATTTTTGAAAATCACAGCTTTTCATGAAATAAAAAAATAATAAAAAATTCAGAAAAACACTGATTTTCAAAAATTCAAAAAAAATAGTAGAAAATTTCCAAAAAATGTAAAATTTGGTCTCCAAGCACATTTCAATATGAAGATTGTGTTGAGAAGTTCGGATTGACTATTTGAACTTTGAAAATGGAGATATGAGCGGGAAGTAAAACACCCTCTTTACTTCCCAAAGCACCGTAGCATTACTCTGTATATGTATGTGTATATATGTATATATATACATATATATATATATATATATATATATAGAGAGAGAGAGAGATGAGCTATGGTGAGACGTAGAGTAAAAACTTATTTTACTCCATGCAATATTTTCATTTTGAAAATCCAAAACAACCGATCCGAACCGCTCAACATGATCTCCATATTGAAATGTGCTTGGAGACCAAATTTTACATTTTTTGGAAGTTTTTTACTATTTATTAAGCCACTTTGAAAATCACTGATCCGGGTGAATAGTAAAAAACAGTAAAAACTTCTGGACCATTGGATCAGCGATTTTCAAAGTGGCTTAATAAATAGTAAAAAAATTCCAAAAAATGTAAAATTTGGTCTCCAAGCACATTTCAATATGGAGATCATGTTGAGCGGTTCGGATCGGTTGTTTGAATTTTCAAAATGGAAATTTTTTGCGTGGAGTAAAACAAGTCTTTTACTCTATGTCTCACCATAGCTCAATTATATATATATTAGTATCGTGCCCCTGCGTTGCAACGGGGATATTATAAGATTGAATATAATATAAAGATACCTTTTTTATTGACATTTCACGCATAATTAAGAAAATATATATAAATGAAAATAAAAAACACAAATGACAAAAAAAACGGAGAGATAAATAATAAATAACAGTCAAAGAAACAATAACAAATGAAAAAAAAATCAAATATAACATAAAAAAAAATCTTGAAGTATCATTGCTAGTGTGATTCTCTTCGATGTAGTCCAACATTTCTGAAAATGAACAAAAAAAATATGAAAAATAGATTATAACTGCTCCAATTGAAAAAATATAATAAAATTAGAAAAAAATCTTTCTATTCTTGATTTTCTCGATTCCAAGTGTGAGGTGATTTGTATAGAAACAACTCCAATCAAATATATTCTAGATTTTTCTATTATGCTGTTGGGATCTATATAGAAACAAACAGAGAAAAAATTGATTTTCATTTTCTATCGTGATAGTTTGTATAGAAACAAATGAGATATAGGAAACCAAAAATAAGGAAACGAAGAAATTGCTAAACGTAGGAGAAATAAGAAAAAAAATGTGGCTACAAGAAAATATATTCAATTTTAATTGTAATATATTGTGTGACTGTACGTGTAGCGAATATATTTTTAACTAAATATAGACTTCTACACTTAAAAAATATGCATTTAATCAAAACAAGACAGATTATAGGATTAGAGGGTTGAGATTAAATCTGAAATTTCATCTTCCAATCATAACTATTGGCGGATCGGACACCCAACGTGCTTAATAATGGAATGGAGATATATATGAGACAAATATTTTTCAAATGTAAAACTTGAAATTATAAATGTGTTCTTAATTTTTTATAAGAGTGGTAAAATTTTAATCGATTGACTTTAATATAAATGACTAATGAAATTTTAAATTATATTTTTTTAGAGCGGGATAGAGTATTAAAATTAAATATATGCTAGAATTATCGCAAGAAATAATAGTTGGTTAATTTTTTTCTATACAGTGAACGAGTGAATTAAAGATATAAAGTTTTTTACTAACCAATTTTGGGGACAACAGCAGGCATTGACTGGGGTTGTGAAATGCCCAATACATATCAGTTAATAGAAGCTAGATCAGCCCGAATTTTTTATTAATATCCAAAAAATAAATTAAATTACAAAAAATAACCATGTTGGTGTTGAAATTCGAAATCTACCCAAACCGGAAAAAAATTTTCCGAACTCAACGTCTAAGTCCGGAAAAAAAATTTCCGGAAACTCAATCCTAATTCCGGAAAAAAAATTTCCGAACTTAAAATTTTTTTTTTTTTTTTTTACAGATTTCGGAAATATTTTTTCCGAACTTAACAATTTTTTTTTTTTTTTTTTACAGATTTCGGATAAAATTTTTCCGAACTTAACAAATTTTTTTTTTTTTTTTTTACAGATTCCGGAAAAAATATTTTCCAAACTTAACCATTTTTTTTTTTTTTTGTTTTACAGATTCCGGAAAAATATTTAAAACTAAATTCGATTTTTTAGTGTTAGATTTCAGCATTTTAGCTATTTTGATAATTTCTAAATTATTCTACACCATTTTGAAATTTTTTAAATTAATTTAACAAATATTTAAAAAAACAATTCTATTTTTTAGTGTTACATTTCAGTATTTTAGCTATTTTGATAATTTCTAAATTATTCTACGCTATTTTCAAAAATTTTAAATTAATTTAACAAATATTTAAAAAAACAATTCAATTTTTTAGTATTAGATTTCAGTATTTTAGCTATTTTTTCTTAAAAAAAAAAAAAATTTGTTAAGTTCGGAAAAAAAAATTTCTGAAATCTGTAAAAAAAAAAAAAAAAAAATTTGATAAGTTTGGAAAAAAAAAATTTCCGGAATCTGTAAAAAAAAATAAATAAATAAATTTGTTAAGTTCGGAAAAATTTTATCCGAAATCTGTAAAAAAAAAAATTTTTAAGTTCGGAAAAATATTTCCGCAATCTGTCAAAAAAAAAAAAAAAATTTTAAGTTCGGAAAATTTTTTTCCGGAATTAGGATTGAGTTTCCGGAAAAAAAAATTTCCGGTTTGAGTAGATTTCGAATTTCGGCACCAACATGGTTATTTTTTGTAATTTAATTTATTTTTTGGATATTAATAAAAAATTCGGTAGATCAGCACTGGCTGCAGTTGCCCAATACATATCTCTGTGTTTTCGAATTAAATTGTGCCGATCTCGGGCCAGATCGAAATTAATTTGTCTCGGGGAAGTCGTTAGATGTGGAAAAATTTGAAGAGCCCCCTATAGAATAAATATTGTAAAAGGCACTACTCTTTGTCCCATATCCCAACTCAGTCAAGTCTATCATCTAAATTCTCTAAAGAGCCAGTGGTTACTCCAAAATGTTGAAGCAAACTATGTAGATGATATTAAATTAGTACAATATTCTAATAGATATGGCTGGAATTATAACGACTAAAATATATATGTACATAAAAAAATATAAATAAAAATAACAAAAAATATTAATTTGTACCCCTGTTCTTATTAAGTGGTAGTCAGAGCCACATGCAACTGTCTTAAATCTTCCACACAACTAGATGATAGGTAATTACACGGATTCACATGTAGGACCGCATAGAGTATGAAAGTGTCGATAAAGTGTAAACGGTTCTAAATCTGTGTACATTTCTCTTAAAAGGATGCCAGTTTTTCTACTTGGAAACCATTCACACATGGTTCTTTAATAAAAACCGTGTGAGTATACCTTTTCACACAGATTTTGAAATTGAAATTGTATGTGTATACATTTCGCACACGTATTTTTAAATTAAAACCGAGTGTAATTTTTACTTTTTTTTATATGCTAGCAATTGCACATATAGAAAAATTATCAATTTAATAACTACACATACAAAAAATAGTACATTTACAAATACAAACAACATTAACAATTACAGCAAAAAAGTATGAATTGATTACAACTATTTTACTAACTATGAAAAAAAATCCTAGATCTGAATATACATACAGTTACATAAACAATGACTAAGAAAGAATATGTTAAAGAAATACAAAATTAAAAACAAGAAAGAAAAAAACTCAATCTGGAACTTCAACTCAAGTTTTCCCTTTACAACGCATTTTGACCCTAAACAATGCAATTTTGAGGTGAAGCTGAATTGTGGTCATATGCTAAAATCAGAAACTCAAGCAAAAAGTTACGTCCATCTAAAGTTTCTTCATCTCTTATTGCCCTCTCAGTGAAGAATTGTGTCATTTTCCTTACTCCTCGTCCTTGTCACGTCCATATAGAAGAGGTGTCTTAGAAAAATACATGTATTAGAAAGAAGTGTTTTAGAAATGACAAATATGTCATAAAAAAAGAGGTGCCGATCGATGACGTTAAAAAATTTGTGTTCCTTTAATAATATAAAACTATGTATGATTACAAGTGGCCTTGCTACTACAAAACTGTAGTCTTTTATCGGGTAAAAACTGGATCTGCTAACCGGTTGTCACACTCCAAGACACCCACCACGTATTTACACGTAAGGCGTGTGCACATCACATACATTATCAATAACATCAATAAATACCACAGTAATTTCATAATATAACAGGCTTACAACAATGATCATGATAGATATGGTTGGAAATACAACAACAATCATGCCTGTTCAAGTGTATCAAATGTACTGGAAAATAAACCTTAACAAAATTAAAAATGAACATAAGTCACATTCAATCAAAATATGGATCATTCTGCTTCCTCTTACTCATGATCTTTGCTTAGGCGTCCCTTCTTCATTACCTCTGCTCATTGGCCTCCTGATCTACGTCCAATCTATTCGTGCTCATTTTTTGCCTCATCATTTTCTGGAACCCACATAAAAGTGGAACTGGTAAGAGATCGAACAGTCTCTCAATACGGGTTTTAGTTCTAGTCTCGGAGTTTGTCAAATTCACTTATTAACACAAGCATGATATTAAAATTATATCCTCACATACTATCTTACTAATGTATATTTAAAACACACACACACATACATACACACTTCTTTAGTTATCTTTCAAGTTTTTAACTGCCTCACCAAGGAGACACAAACCCCACTAGATCTTGGCTGTGCCACCAGACAGGGACTCGAACCACCGCTAGATCTTCTTTGCCTAACCAGGGGACTCGAATGAACCACCACCAGCTATTGGCGTCTCACTAGGGGAACTCGAACCACCACTAGTTCAACTGTCTCACTCCACGGGGACTCGAACCACCGCAAGATATTGACCCGTGACGGAAAGTCCAACCAACGCCACGTTAACGAGGGGTCTAGTCGGATATTACACCTAATGTATACATTCTAACATGCATTCAACGCACATTGACCCCTTTCCTTTAACTTATCCATTACTTTTTCAAGTTCGTTTGTTTAATCACATAAAGGTCAACTCAACACAACACATCTTATATGTTCGTTGATCAAATGAATAATCATATCCTAGTATATATTATCTAAACAAAGCCAAAGGGATCGTTCGATTCAACATGCATAATTCTATAAATAAATAAATGCAAACAAAACGGTAAGTAACAATTTGACAATGTCCAAGAAACCCGTACCTGAGATCAGAGTAACTTCTAATCTTCCGATACGTAGCTTACGTCTTTTAAAGTCGACCCTAATACACAAACATACCTTTAATTAATAATATTTGAAATTACTTATTCTCGTTTCCTAAAGCTTGTCATACTATGTCATTAATTCTAACTCTTAAGATTTTTAATTCCTTTACTTATAAATAATATTTGATTGTAACTAAAATTGAAAACTTAATTAGGTGTAAGATAAGAAAATAATTTAATGAGAATACTTTTTAATAGTTTATATTTTTCCAGGTTTTAATATACTTATTATTGACTATGTACTTTTAATTATCTAGAAATATAAAACAGTTGTACTATTATCTTGATACATATATTTGATATTGTTTATGTAAAGTCTAAAATCATATATGAAGCTTTAAGAGATATATATATTGAAAATATATCTACTGTTTTATTAAACGAACAACATATGTAACAAACTTATTATCAAACATTTGTTTAACTATTGAAACTTCTTTCAAACGATTAATCAAATTTAGTATTATGAAACTCACAGATCAGATATTAATTTTATGAAATCAAAAGAAAACCCTGCATGTTTTATTAAAATCAAAATTAATTCCTACTTACAAATCACATGATTAATGAACAATTTTATTTCTAATTATCATAGATCTACTTATCAATTCAGTTCATGAATCAATTAATATTCTAATATTAATAATATAGTCCATATCATAAACTAATCGATTAAACAAAATAACATAAATTTGAAATACCTTGATGCAAAGTTTGAAAACAAGAGAGGTTTTGGGGACTTCTTCGGTGGTTGTGAAGAAAAGGGACGAGAGAGAGATATAGTGCGGCATATAATTGAAGGGGTTCCTCTTTGATTTTTCGCAAGGTTTCATTGTATAATTTATTTTCAATTAAACTATTGAGAGGTGTGGCAGTTTGAGACAAAACAAAGAGGGAAGCGGCAGGAATTTAAAAAGAGGATGTGGTTTGAGTCTCCTGTGGATGCTACGAAGGAAAGATGGAATTAAATATGGGGCTCCTTTCTAATTTCTGTGAAGAAACCGGAGAGAGAGAGAGTATTCAACAGATGAGTAGTGAAGAAACCGGAGCGCGACTGGAGCGAGCACTTCGACTTCTATTACAATACGATGGCTGATATGCAGCACCTCGACTTCTATTACCTCCTAGATGAGCTACTGCAGATTCCGGGGGATCCCCTACTGAGGTATGAGACTTGGTACTTGTGGCTCTGCATGGCGACCATATATCTGGAGGGCGATTACGGTAGACATTTACGCGACAGGCTCAACGACAACGACGGTTACACGCCCAATGGTAGAAAATGGGCTCGCCAGATAATGCACATAAAACTATATAGATTTTTTTCCTAACTTATTACTTCATCAATGTTTGATCTAACAAATTACTTTTCAGCTGTTGGCATTGCTCAAAAACGTCGCGCATGAGATCAGCATTTTAGGAAAGAAGAACTGGAGGCGTCTTGGGTACAGCTACCTCAAGAAGAGTGCCAATTTCATTGACGATTCTGGGCACAGTGGGCAGCTCATCACCATGCTGCGGGACGCCAGAGAGAACATCAACTGGCATGAGATAGATGCGTCCGAGCCCAATGAGAGCCCGGTTATGCTGCGGGACATGCCACCTTCCCCCGAGGAGCAGCTAGAGTGGGACTACCATCGCTGGGTATTGTCCATGAGGGGCTGGCACGCATTCTACGACTCCCATGGACATCCGGTTCAGCCCCAGGTATGTTTTATTTCATTAGCTGTCTGGGTTAGTGCAAATTTCTTCGTTCAGTTCTAATTCAGTAAATTATGTGTGTGATTGCAGGGTCCAGCCGAGATGCCGGAGATGCCACCACATATGCCGGAGACTGATCCCGAGTTCAGTGTGGGTCTGGACGAGCTCGGGATTTTTGACTATGGGATGCCGGCGATGGCCCATGATGGAGAGGCCAGTGGTAGCGGGGCTCAGCATCAGCCTGACTATGGGACTGATTTTGCTGCATCTATCTTCGGTACACCCCCGCCGGTCTCTAGGAGTGAGTCTGCCTGGGATACTGCCGAGCGGATGTATAGAGAGGCCGACGCTCGTGTGGAGACACCGAGAGATCAAGTCTGGCCGCGGCGAGCGAACGCTGGAGCAGCTGATTTTTTTATTGTTTTATGGTTTTATTGTTTTATTGTTCTATGTTTGGTGTTTTATTATTTTATTGTTCTATGTTTCGTGTTTTATTATTTTGTTGTTTTATGTTTTGTGTTTTATTATTTTATTGTTTTATGTTTCGTGTTTTATTATTTTATTGTTCTATGTTTCATGTTCTATGTTTCGTTGTTCTAAAACTAAACCGAAATATGCTAAAGTATACTAAAACATAAAAACTAAACTGAAATACTTATGCAAAATACTAAGTACGCTTAATTATACTAAAACATAACACATAAACAGAAAATACTAAGTACGCTAAATTATATTAAAACATAAAAATTAAACCGAAATACTTACGCAAAATACTAAGTACGCTAAATTATACTAAAAACATACTAAATAATGAATTTATTTAAGAAATCGGCCATTAAATGACCGGTTTCTTTATTTTATTTTAGACCCTATAAATACCCATCTCTCTCTCTCTCTCCCCCTCACAATTACCTCAAATCAGTCAAGAGGAAGGGAGAAAGGGACAGAGAGAAAGAGAAGGCGATTTTTTTTGGTGAAAAGGGCGATATTTGAAGGGGCCAAAGGTATGAACAATAGATAGCGGGTGGGTCATCCAATCGTGGCATGGCGAGAGGAGGGTCAAGTGATCGAGGTAAAGAGAAAGAGAGCAACCGAGGTAGGTTGTCCAATCGTGACGGCCTAGTGATCGAGGTAGAGTCAACCAGTGATCGAGGTACAAATAAGGGAGAAAAGAAATGTAAATACTGCGTTCCTATCAATAAATATTACGTATGTAGCATGAAGGAACATATTAAATCCCTACGGCATATTCGGCATGAAATTTCGGACGATGACTTTGTGGAAAACCCCTACGACTGCCTGTCAAAAAAGAAAAAGGTTGATCCAAAGCCTCCAGCATCGGACGATGAGTTTGTTCCGTGTACTTATGCTGGTAAAGTTGTTACTCTGTCTGATGTGACTGGTTCAGATTCGGCAGAATCCGATGATGATTTTGTTCCATGTACTTTCAAGGCTCGTTCTAAGAAGTAGAACTAATTATGTTTTAAAATTTCGATGCATTTTAGTTTTTTTCTAACTTGTAGTCCATTCTAATATAATTTGTAGGCTCTTGTGGCTAAAAAAAAAAAAATCAGGGAACCGGCCATTCAATGGTCGGTTTCCCTTTTAAAAGCCATTAAATGGCTGGTTTTGGACATTTTTAATAAAAGTTGATGGGTCTGAGTTTTCCTTTTATGCATTATTAATATGTAATTAACTTTGGGTATTTTTAAAAATGTCAGGTTAAAATCAGCGCCTGATCAAGCGCGGATCTCAAAACAGATCGAACGGTTTATAAATTATTATAGCGTTGTGTACCAAATAAATTTTACATTTTTTTTTAACTAGAATTGAGTAACAAAATGCATGCTGCGTAGATCCTAGTCAGGAAATAGATACAAAATTACTATTTTTGAAACGAGTAGGTTAATTTTTTAAGAAATTGTACATGCCTGCTAATACTATTGGCTATAATAAAATTTACTTTTATAATATCCAAGTTAGTTCTGAAATTTATGCTTTATTTACTCACCAAAAGATGAATAAGCATAGTAAATTATTAGTCTTTTATTTCTTGCCTCTAACAAATCCTCTCCAATCATTTACTCAGGTTAAGGGCCTGTTCGCGTGTTTTACTGTGCGTGTGAGAAAAAAAAATTCAGTTCAACTTTGTATTTTCTGTCCCACGTACACAGTAACTGACAGTTCAAAACTTTCCGTTTCCCACGCCCATTCCCGTTTCCATTGGTGCACCGAACAGGCCCTAACAGAGAACGACTTAATTGTTCATCCAGAACTGGAGGAACCGAGGGCAAGCGCACAAGTGAATTTGCCAAGTTGGTAACGAGTCAGTCTTGAACTAGTCCACCAACGGGCCGATTACGAGTTAGACCTAGCTCGCTCTTTAGCAGCTCAGCCACCCCTACGTAAACCCCCTCGTCATATAAATTCACTAGAGCACTCGGGGGCCCAGACGAATCTCCATCAAGATCAGAAATGGCGGCCTCTCTCTGCTCTGCTCCGTTGCAACTCAAAGCCAATGCTCGCTCCGTCACCACCTTGCCTTCTCCTAATTCAAGTAAGAATCTTATTATTCGGTTCCTTTTTCTTGTTTGATTTTGTTTCTTAAATTGTTGATTTATATTTGAATTTTTGCGTGGATTAAGGATCTTTGAAGAGTCGAATTGTTGCTATTCGGCGAAGCCATCCTGTGACAGCTTCTCTGTCAACCGCTCTTCCAAATGGGAGCGTGCGTACAGAGGTGAAAAGCGATGAGAAGCCAATAATTGTTATTGATAACTATGATAGCTTCACCTACAATTTGTGTCAGGTACATTTATTAGTGGAAGTCTAATTTCTTTCCACTGTTGATATGCTCAAGTTTTTGGATGATGGATTTAATAATTCTGTGCATATCAGCATATGACATATGCTTATGCTAATAAATTTACATCTGAAGAAAGTTGTTTTGGTAGACAAACTGCTTGCTTATGACATATCAGCTAATGACCGGTTGCTACCCTTTGTAATTTTTTAGACCGACCGATCAGAAAGATCAGAAGGCCCAAAACTTTGGACCTCATGAATATAGCTCGTTTTAGTGTGGTAGTTTCTACGTTTTACTGATATGGTAACTTTGTGTATACCCCCATACAGAATTAGTAACTGTTCTACCTTAATTGAGTAATTTTAGTGAAATGCAAGCAAGTCAATTATTTAATTATCAGGTTGAGAAATACAAGTTACTTGTAATTGAAATTTGTGTTCACACACGAGCCTTTTCCCTTACCGCATCCAGCATCAGGTACTGGGAAGTAACTCAGTATTAATTAAATCTGAGTATTGTTTTTATTCATGATTTCTTTTGGCATGTCCGAAGTACATGGGAGAGTTAGGAGCAAATTTTGAGGTTTACCGAAACGATGAATTGACTGTGGAAGATATAAGAAGGTATGACCTAATTTTCACACGTAAAATTTCCCCCAAAAATGGATTTGCTGTATGGAAAATCTAACCTCAAATTTTTGTTTTCCCCATCAATTTTAGAATGGAGCCCATGGGGATACTGATCTCACCCGGGCCTGGTAAATGTTCTTCCAGCGATGTTGATCATTGAATATAATTATATATGGTAGGTTAGTAGCTATTAGTAGTCTTTTTAAATTCAGGTGCACCTAGAGATTCAGGCATTTCACTCCAGACGGTTTTGGAACTTGGGCCAACAATACCGATTTTTGGTGTTTGTATGGGTTTGCAGTGTATAGGAGAAGCCTTTGGAGGTAATTGAAGCTCTTTCTTAGAATATACTATAGCATGAATGCCGTTACGCTTGTATTATTTCCCCGAAGGAAAAGTTAATATATGTATGGCATTGCCTTCTTTGTAAATTACAGGAAAAATTGTGCGTGCTCCTACTGGAGTGGTACATGGTAAAGGTTCACTTGTTTATTATGACGAGAAGATGGAACCTGGCTTGTTTCAAGGGTTACCAAAGTGAGCCAATAGCTTTCTGATATTACTCTTTAAGCTCCCTTTGAAAGTGAGCCAGTAGCCAATGGGTGTCTGATTTTGGAAAATGGTAATGATGTCAATACCATTAGGGTCCCAGTATTTAATTGCATCGGATCCACCAGATACGTCCCAATTATTCACAAGATCTCTGAATAATCCCAATTCAACCAATGAAAAAAATGTATATACATATAGATGATCTATACTACTGATTGATTTAGTATCAGACAAGATCAATTGGTATTGAAACCATGAAATAATAGTTGGTTGCCTACTACACTAAAATTGACATACATACTAATTTGGTTTCGTGTAGTCCTTTCAAAGCTGGGAGATATCACAGCCTTGTTATAGAAACTGAGACTTTTCCTAATGATGCTCTGGAGATGACAGCATGGAGTGAAGATGGACTGGTAATGGCAGCACGGCACCGGAAATACAAACATATCCTGGTATGCATACCAGTAGAACTTATGATCCATTAGAACATTAATTGCTGGGATGTTCTAATTTTTTAATTTTTTTTGTTCTCGATTAATTCAGGGAGTTCAGTTCCACCCAGAGAGCATTATCACAACAGAAGGCAAGAAGATAGTTGTCAATTTCATGAATTTTGTAAAACAGCTCCAGTTGAAGCCTCCTGGGGGTCAGAGGTAGTTGAACAGCTTAAATTAAGTCTCTAGTGTCCAGAAAGAATTAATCCTTTTCTTTTCTTTTCTTTTCTCCAAATTTAGAGACCGACCCTACCTGGGTTTCTTTTTCTTTTTTTCGTTTTAAAAAAAGAAAGAATTAAATTACAAGTGTTTCATTTTTTATTACAACTTGCTTGAATTCTTTTTGTACCATTGAGCTATATATTCATTATTTCTTAGCTGTACCGGGCTGATCTACAACTAGAGTGGAAAAAACGTGCCGTGACTAACACGACGTGACTTTGGTCTCGTACCGTGCCGTGCCGTGACCAAAATGTCAAGGGGTGGTCACAGCACGTGAATGATCACGCTACGTAAGTTACGCCGTGCCTAACGTGCTGTGACCATACGTGACTCGCGTGACCATTTAATCATAATTTAGGTTAGTTTATTTAAGATTCACCATTAAATCAAATATCTAATGGTCCTAATTACACGTGACTCGCGTGACTACGTGCCGTGACTAAATCTTTCACGTGTAGTGTTGTACTGTGCCAAAGTTTCAAAAGATGAGCACAGCACGCAAATGGTCACGACACGGGACACGCGAGTCACAGCCACGCGTTCTGTGTCATAACCGTGCTGTTCCGTGACGGAGCCGGCTCCGCCGTGCCATTTTTCCCACTCTAGTTACAACTATATTCATTATTTCTTTTGGGTTTAGGAGTTGTAGAATGAGATCTTGAGCCGTCGGTTATAATCACAAATCTCAAGTTGCAGATTGGAAATTATTTATTTAGAGTAAAATTTTCAGTGGCTTTATCTCCTCGGTCCTTTTTTTTTTTCTCTTATATTGATATATATTTTTTATTTGTAATACACTAAAAGCACACGAGGAGGGCTCAAATGTCTCATTACTTTATGCCCCAATCGTACTCCAACATCTTTATCTTCAATTTCAAAGTACAAACTGACAATTCGAACTGCTCAACATGATATTCACGTTAAAATATGATTGGAGACCAAATTTTATATTTTTTAGAAAAATTTTACTATTTTTTAAGATAGGTACAAAATCACTGTTTTTAGATGGTTCATAATTTTCTGAAAAATAGTGATTTTGTACCTAACTTAAAAAATAGTAAAAAAATTTCAAAAAATATAAAATTTGCTATCTAAGCATATTTTAACATGGATATCATGTTGAGCAGTTCAAATCTTTTGTTTGAACTTTAAAATTAAATTTAAAGATGTTGGGATACAATTAGGACATGAAGCAATGGAGCATTTGAGTCCTCTGGGCATAACTTCATTTTCTGATTTTAGAGATATAATGTAATTTTTAATTTAGATTTTTTTTTAAGAAATCACTTTCTAATTATTTTTATTGGCTCTCGTTCTATCTTCTACAATAATAATTTGTTAGTTATTTCGGACATGAGGTGACCACTAAAAAAAATTAAAGTTAATTGTACGAGTGTGAGAGGTTTAAAAATTAAAATTGCTTTAGTTTCTATTTAGTGTTTGACAACTATTGTTTTTAATTTCTTAGATGTTCTAAAAAAGATGGTATAAACGGAATGGCATGTGCAAATTAGTCATATATTCATATTCATCTGGGATTTTTTTTTATAAACCATAAATAAAAAAATAATTAACAAACTAACTTGATGGTTTTTGTTTTTACAAAAATAAGTACCGAGATGCCATCTCGGTGTAGATCATTTTTTTATGTACCGAGAATTTTTATGTACCAAATTTGCATCTCGGTCCGACGGTTTTTACAAAAATTTTAGTCACCATGCCACATAAAATTAATTTTTTTTCCTTCTGCCTAAATGGCATGTTGGTCCGGTTCTATTTTTTTGCTGTGCCGAAATAGAATGTCGGTTCGGTCCAATTTTTTTTTATGTGCCAAAACAAAACTATAAGTTTATTTTTACCAAAAAAAAAAAAAAAACTCTATGCCCAACAGGGAATTCGGTAAGTAAGAGCATCTACAAGGGTGATTTATTTTAAATTGCTAATCTGATGTGTTAATTGCTAATATAATTACTGGGATGTACCACAATTTTTAAATTAGCAAATTTGCTTTAAAAGCAACTCTTTAAAACATCTACAATGGTGATTTCTTTTAAATTGCTAATCTGATGTGTTAATTGCTAATATAATTGTTGGGATGTACCACAGTTTTTAAATTAGCAATTTTGCTTTAAAAACAACTCTAATTAAATTTTTGGGATGGAGTGATTTAGAAATTATGGATTCCTTTAATTGCTAAACTCAATAACGTGGTTCAAATTAATTGCTAAACGTTTGCTGGAATGGAGATGCTCTGAGAATTAAGATTTAATAAGTTAGTCCGCATCCTCTGAGGTAATTCAATTTTTGAGTTTGGATCCGGACCGTCCGATCAGAATCCAGACCTCTTTAATATTCGTGCTAAAACATATCGAACGGACCTGATCTTTACTCAAAATTTGAGTTAATATGAATTCATCTGAACCCTTCATTTTTGATCAATCATTCGCTAAACCCTAACTACACTCGCTCTGTCGCTTCTCTTCTCCGGCGAAGTAAAAAGCGAAGGAGGAGAGGCTGAGAGAAGAACAGGATGCAAAACGACGACGTAATATGGGATGTCATCAGGCATCACCACTGCAGCTACATGGCCAAGTAATTTCCAATCTCATCCCCTTACAATCTCCTTTTTACTTGTAAGTTGTGTAGGTTGGACCTAATTCGTATTTGTTCTTCTTTTGGTGTTTGACAGGATTGAAACTGGTAAATTCTGTAGAAATCCTTATAATGTGACAGGTATTTGTAATAGGAGTTCATGCCCTCTTGCAAACAGTCGATATGCGACTATTCGTGATCATGATGGTAAGAATCTATGCATTTTTTTCTCACAAAATTGTAACAAAACTAAATGGGATGTTAAAATTTGATTGCTTTCGATCAAGTTTCACTGTTTATTGAATGTGCCTGATTGAAGTTGGCAATTGTTCTTCAGACGCCATTAAAGAACTTGCTACTCTGTATGATAAATAAGGAAATATGATAGTGATTTTGAGTATGCAGTGGAATGACAGGTCTTTCTTTATTTCGTGCAGCAGCAATTAGATTTATTAGAATTATGGTTGAATTTATTTAATTTTGACTTTATGATTTTACTATTTTTCAGGGATTTTTTATCTTTACATGAAAACAATTGAACGAGCTCACATGCCAAATAAGTTATGGGAAAGGGTTAAGCTGCCGAAAAACTACATGAAGGCTCTTGAAATTATTGACAAGCATCTGGTACCTTATTTTTATTGATCGATGAATGTTTGGTTGAATAGTAGCGTCTGGTTAAATGACTGCATAAACTTTCAATTTAGTCCAAAATATTGTTGGTAATTCCTGTTTTTGTGGGCCTGTATTATGTAAAAGGATATTTTTGTAGTCTTTTCATTAGCATTCTATTTTGTTACTTATGTTTGATTTTTCATGAATGTCATAGGAATATTGGCCAAAGTTGCTGGTGCACAAAATTAAGCAAAGACTAACCAAAATGACACAGTATCGCATTAGAATGGTCAAGCTTAGCAAAAAAGTCAGGTATGGAAAATCTCCCTTTCTCCTATGTTACTTAATATTTTCATTATAATTTACCATGAATTTTAGTGTAATTATCATTCTTATTATTATTTTTTTGTTTTACACAGAGAAAAGATAATGACTGTACCAAGGAAAGAAAAGAAACGTGAATCTAGAAGAGAGGAAAAGGCATTGAGGGCTGCTCAAATTGAAAATGTACTCTCTCTCTCCACTCCCCCCCCCTCCCCCCCCCCAATTATCTTTTTCTTGGATTTTTTTTAATTAATACGAGCTACCTGGTTTCAATCTAGGTCATTGAAAAGGAGTTATTGGAACGTTTGAACAAGGGTGTCTATCCTGATATTTGCAACTACAATGAGGAGATTTTTAACAAATTGCTCGACAAGGAACAGCAAGAAGAAGAAGAAGAAGAAGAAGAGGAAGAGGTATAGTTGATATTATTATAAAAGTTAAAATTACATCAATACTTTATATATCCAGTGTATTTCCCGATTCATAGTTTTGATTTGTTTGATGATTAGGAGGCTGAGGTGGAATATGTGGAAGGAGATTATGAGCTCGAAGAAGAAGAAGAACTAGAGGATGACATAGAAGACATGGCAGATTTCTTGAAGTCAAATAGTTTCGGTATAATTAAAACTACGTACCCCTTTTCATTAACTTGTTAATTTTCTTTTGTATATGTCCCACATGTCAGTCTCTTGTTTATGACTCATAATTTGCTCTATCTGTCTAAGTATTTGTTCGATTATTCTTATCCATTTAAAACATTGCTTGAAAATTCAAAAAAAAAAAATGGGTGGTTTCTGCACAAGGATCAGCAGTAGTTCTGTTTTTTTTTAATTCTGAAGGCTTTAGTACCAGGGCGAGTTTTACTGCGCATTTTTTTGTTTTTCTTACAATTATGGAATAAAATTGCAGAGGATATGGAGGCAGATGACGATCAATTGGAGGAGCAACCAAGTACAAAGAAAATGAAGAGAGCATTTGTGTCTTATCCGTCAAAGGTAGATGATGGCACTGAAAAAGTTAAAAGAAAAGGCAAGAAAGTCATTGTTGAGGTAACATCTCTCATCTCTCTCTGCTTGTGCCATGTGCAAAATTATAATTTCCCAAAAGAAATATAGTGAGGATAGAAACAAGAGTGAGGCTTATGGTAATATGCATATTACGGATTGACCCATGCTATGGACCCATATCTTTTTTTACAAGTTCAAACAGTCTATCCAAACCGTTAAACATAATCTTCATATCAAAATGTACATGTCGACCAAATTTTATATTTTTTTAATTTTTTTAGATAGGTAGAAAGTTGTTGCTTTTGGATGGTCCAGAATTTTCAAATCAAGTGATTGTCTACCTATCTAAAAAAATTCTGAAAAATATAAAATTTGGTTTGGAAGTAAATTTCCATATAAAGATCATGTTGAACGGTTCAAATCGACTATTTGAACTTCCAAAATGGAAATGTAAATCCATAGCGCGGCCATTGTGTAATATCCATATTACCATTGCCTCACTCTAGAAACAAATATGATTTGTTTTGGCAAAAATGTAGTCTTTTGATGCAACGAGATGATGTATTGTGTTTTGGCAGGTTGAGCGGGATGAAGATATGGACAACAGACAGCACAATCAGATGTGAAATTATACATTATAGATGTTGCTCTTTTGGTAGCTCATTTTTATTAGGTTGAACAACTGACATGTTTTTGTTAGGATTTTTTTTTTCTTTTCTTCTTTTTTTGTGTGAAAAGTGACCCAATGTAACACAAGTTTTGACCAATCCTCTTCCAGTTCCAGAGATATAATAAACAACAACCACCACCAAGCCTTGGTCCCAAACAAGTTCAATTTGCATCCTCTGAGATATCTCATATTTTGCGTGACTTTTTGGAAAATCTCAACCGTTGAAATATGTTCTGCATGAATCTCAAAGCTCAAATAATATTGGTCCCCTGTGGTATCCCCGAATCGGCACCGGACACATCGGTCATGCAAAATATGAGATATCTCAGAGGATACACACTCAAACAAGTTGGAGTAGGCTAGAAATGAAACTCAACCGGAATCACATAATAAAAGTAGATAGTAAGAATAATGACAATGATAATAGTAGTAGTAATACTAATAGTAATAATAATAATTAATATACTAACAGTTCAGAGATGAAATCTCAAAATAGACAGCAATGCTGGCTTTGTGGAAAATCTACTTTTTCTTCAGTTCTGCACCCCTGTGCTGGTCGGGTCAACCCGTGAAATGTGCTCAAATTAAAACTTGCTGCACAGTATAGGGTCTGAACCGCACAATTAGAGCCCTGCATGAATCCTAACCAAAATCTAACGGTTAAGGGCACAGCATCTCCACAGGGGCGTATATTTAAGGCAATGCAGGGGTTGCTTTGGCTTAGCCATCCTATGATTTTAAAAAGCTTCATCGTGTGTATGGAAATTTAATTGGAATTTTTTTTTTCTTAAAGTTTTCATATAGTTTAACCTTCTTAAAATGTTAAAATATTAAATGTGTGTTTGTAATCTAATGATTAGAATTCTAGTTAAATGTCCGCCTAATTTTATTATGTACAAAAACAAAGTTGTACTTGAAAAAAGTTTCACAAAATGGACATTTAACATCTTCTCAGTGGAATCAATTTGGAACGAAAAAACAGCACAAAGAATCTTCAAATGGTTGGTGTGGCAAAATACAAGCCTCAGTTACATATTGATAACCTCATCAAATAATATAAGAGGGCTGTGCACTATGCAAGGAAAACAACGAATTAGCAGCACTCTCTTCAGACTGCTAGCCAAACCTTGATATCATATTATTCATTCTCTCTTTTGCTTCATTGAATTCTCAATATGCATTTATTCTTATTCTACCTGAAAAAATTACATCTTTTGAGTACTAACTGTCTAAAATACACCCTACATTTTCTAGAAATACAAACGAGGAAAAATGATACCTACCATTAACTACACTTGTAACTAATTTAGTTAACTAGGAAATGCTATCTGCCAATTTGCCACCATTCATGTTTAGTAATGTTGTCAAGTGTCGAATCTCCTTTGGTGCGGAGGCAGTCAGAACCTGTAAAAGAAAAGAAGGTAAGTCTCTTTCTAGGAATATCCAGAAGCAAATTGTGTAAAAGTGCCTATGGAATTTTAAGGTTATACTGGGGTTATTTCCTTTGTACCCCTAGAGGAAGAAGGGAGTGCCTCAACTACCCCTGCTTGACATCATTTCCAAATTAAATGAATAGGGAGGGGCAATGTGAAAATTTTTCAAAAACCAAAGGTGGAGGGTTACACTTACATCCATGATCCAAGGAGAAGATAGCTCCCGTTTTTAATGGGGCTTAATTCCTTTCAATTTCTTTTCTCCTATTTTTCCCCCTAAAATTGGAAGTATCTTGAAAAGCCGATGGTCTCATGACTTGGGGTCAAATAAGGGTTGAATAAAATTCTTAAATTTCCCTATGAAAATGCAAGCTGTGAAAGTAAAAATGTATAAAAAAAAACAGAGAGAGAGAGAGAGTTGATTATATCTACCTCATGCCCAGTTTCGGTAATAAGGACCTCGTCTTCTATCCTTATCCCCATCCCACAGTACCTAAAACAAGGCAATTGAGATAGATGATTACTGAATTAATTACAGTGGGTCCATTTAAAGTTAGGTAAATGCATTAGCTCAGGATTGCAACAGTACGACTTTTTGGTTCCATTTTCAAATCCCAGTTACCGTTGCTAGGAAAAATTTGATCCAACAATGTTCTTGGATCAATGCAACATATGGACTCTAGCGGTACAAAAATTGCAAAGCTAACACAATCCAAACATCAAGGACTAAAACTAAAAATAATAAAAATCATAAAGAATAGTATTTTTTTGAGAAAATCATACAGAGTAATAGTGCAAATTCCTTCAAAAATAGAGATAGAGGTTGCCATTAGATCAAGTACCTGTTTGGTGCGTCATAAGAAGGTGGTATATAAACTCCAGGTTCAATTGTTATGATCTGCTCAAAATAAAAAAATAAAAAAGCTGAATGATGTGTTCATAAAAAATATATGACAGTACACTCATCAACATGTATAATATGCTCCTGAAGAAAAAAAAATGCATCACATTACTCCAATAAATTCAAGTGCATGCACTGCAATACTGTACTACAGCAATATTTTCACCTATGCTAATGCCACTATATCCCAGTCACTACTTTAGGGAGGTACATGAGGGGCATGCATTACTCCAAAAAACATGTTTTTTCTTTAATCCTTTTCGGGCTTAAAGTAAATTAACTGAAAATTGACTTACCACACCGGGTTGTAAAGGTTGGCCAACACTAATTAATGCTGAGTCATGAACATCCATCCCCAAATAATGTCCTGCACAGTAAGTAGCTTATTTGTTATCAATTCATCAACTGATGTTCTATATTGTTATGTCGGAATTCAGAAAACAACCAAGGATCAAAATCTCAGAATATGGTGCTGATCTGGTCCTACTGGTAATCTAGGCTGTTCAGTTTGATAATCTAGGCTTAGTTGAGGCAATTTAGTTCCATTGAAAAGTAAGTGTATAAGTTTTGGTTGGCATGGTACTAGTCTCACAGGTATTTAATGGAGTGTACCTATAGAAGTTGGATTTAGTTGATTGTACAATGAGCTCATCTCCCCTTTTAGAATACCAAGCTCCTTTAATCCTTTTCTCAGCATTTTAACCTGAATATGATATCTGTGTTTAAGGTATTTGATCTCATTTCAAGTACTCTTTATGTCCATTTCAATATCAGGTAGACCAGGATCGCAAAAGGAAATAGTTGGTTTGCATTTTTATTTTTATTTTGCTTAACTGAATCTATGGAAAAAAAAAAAAAAACTCAGAGCATGTGGTTAAATGTGGACCCAAAATCAGTTTGTAAATGTTGAAAAGAGATAAAAATGGAAACCGAGTAGTTGTGTATTTCTTGAATGCTTGCTCCTGGTTTACAAAGCTTCACACATTCTTTGTTTGTCTCCAATATTAAGCTGTACAATTCTTCCTGCAATTATTCCACAATGATATGTTCAACTTATTTCATTTATAATTTGCAGACAACTGTCTCTCCAAGGAGATATATCCCAATTTAATACCACTTAAACTTCAGATCAAATAACCCAAAAGTTACAATATAACACACATCTGAGCTGGTCTGATTCTGAGATGGGCCCACCTTGGATTATAACACACATTTAGTGTATACCTGGTAAGGATTAAACATACCAGAAAGTGACCAGGTACGTGTCAGATCGCTTAGGTAACCATGTAATTCACAGCCAATATCCATTAAAACCAGTTCCCCACCTTGGATTATATATGTAGTAACAAAGTAGACAAAGTTGGTTTATGCATACAAGTAAGAAACATGAAAGAACATGGAGTTAGCATTTAGTGTATACCTGGTAAGGATTAAACATACCAGAAGGTGACCAGGTACGTGTCAGATCGCTTAGGTAACCATGTAATTCACAGCCAATATCCATTAAAACCAGTTCCCCATCTCTTATCTGTTGTAAATTTCACTGATAAATTAAACCAAGAAAACTTTTTGTTTAATTGTTGATAAAATTTTTAAAGAAACATTAGCTTCTTTACTATGGCTGTCAGTCTTTTGCTTTTACCTTTTTATCATTTCTGGAGTAGTGTATGGTACTTCCATTCGCTCCACCACCAACCACTGGATTAAACCTGGAAATGGGAAGCACAGTCAAATTATAGGGGGTAAAAAAGGAAAACTGTTCAAATAGACCCCAAAATTTTGGAAGTGTCTCATATGTCCGAGCAAAATACCCTCAATCCTATAGTTTTGATAAAAATGCACAAAAAGACGCAAATTTAGAACTCACGCCATTCTTTGAGCACCTCTCATTTTGCACTCAAATTCGACCTTCGCCGCGAGCTTGCTTTCATCCGGATATGTCGTTGAATGCAGCATTGTTTGTATAAGCGACTAATTAACCATGTAAGCACAACACAACACAAAACGAATAAGATGATAAACCAAATCAGATTATTTTTTAATTTTAGGTTTCGTTTCTATATGCTTATCCCCTATCCTTCACAGTATAACAGCACAAACAATTTTAGCAAGACTATACTTGATTTCAGCATAGATTCTTCAATCTACCTTCAATGGGGCATAGTACACCAAAATTTGTGGTATACTGCTAGTAGTACCAGACCTGAATGAACTGGTGCTAGAAAAATTTCAAATGAAGAGAAACCTGACATGCGGTGGAAGCTGATTCCCTCATGAGCCTGATTTCTGACGGGGACTTGATCCACCTTAGATCATGAGTGTAACTGGAGATGTCCTTTACTTGGTAGTTAGCCAAGGCCTTCTGGAATGCCTCCAGTTTCAAGTAAGGTGAAGTGGCAGCTGTCTTTGGATTATGGAAAACCCTAGTTGCCTTGTTGAGCATTTCAGGTACAACCTAGAATGAAACAATGAAATAAGTATTAGATATTGGTATAAAATATTATCATGTTCTGACAATGGATTACAATCTTAATTTTAGTACCCTTTTTTGTGAGCTGCATTATCTAAACTGGTATGTATCAGTCAGGTGTGGCACTGACATGTACCATTTGACCCTTTTGGAGTACCAGAGAAGAGACATACAACTGACCTTGCTCATCATGCTCAGAGGAAATGCTTTATCGGCTTTGAAAAAATCAATGGCAGCATCAACTCCTGCAACTTGACCTTGCCATACTATTTCCTAACAATTAATACAGTTAAAATAGAACCACATGTCAAAATTGTAAAGAGGTAAAAATTTATTAACATTGTGTGAACTGAACTACAATTTCTTTATCTATAGTTGACCTAATTTTTACTAATAAACAACTTCTAAAACCTCACTATTCCCCAATTTATTTCATGGAAACATTTTCAACAGTTTAAATTTAACCGAAAACCAATTTTGTACATGTAATGAAAACAAAACTTGTAGCTTACATGAGGATCAGGATCTGGCATGAACATGAAAAACCCTAATTGATGGCTCAAAACCGCGACTCCACCGGGTTGCATACAACCAGTGAGGTACAAATAATCGGCATCCTGCCTGAATGTGTACGGCACGACGTCAGTCATCATCTTAACGGGTGCAGATCCGATAATGGCCAGGCTTCCTTGAGGAAGCTTCTCTAACAGCTTTGTTCTTCTATGAATATACTCTTCGGTAGTGATTCCAGGCGTGATCTCTCCTTGATTCATTAGCTAAATGAGAAGAAGTAATGCATGGATTCAATTCAATTGAATTCCATTAGGGTAATTCAAAGTGTGGAGAAGGTAGGTTAACGTACCTGAGGGTGAGAAATTGGAGTAGGCTGGCCCACATCTAGGTGTGTTGATGTGGCATCGGCATGAGGTGCAGTTGTAGGATGAGCAGAGTGCAAAGAGGAGAAGCATTTAGGGATGAGTTGGAGTTGGAGTTGGAGTTGGAGTTGGAGTTGGAGTTGGAGGTTAGGGATGAGTGGTTTTCTCAAGCTCAGCCATCGACCAGCCATCGTGTAACAACTAACAACGACGAGGAGGAGGTGAAAGAGGGGAGGGGAGACTGGGGTAAATATATTAACAGAGTAGTTATTGCTTCATTCAGCGCACAAGTCATATGCAATTCTGTTTGACTCTATTGTTAGTGCGCTGCGTTAAGCACTACATACTTTGTTAATATCTATACCCGGGAGAGTGGAGACGTGAGTCTCAGACTGATTCAGCTTTCAATTTGGGCTTGCACTTGCTCTACTTGGGCCAGTTTTCAATTTGGGATGGCCTCCTTTTCTTTTTGGGCTGAAAACTAGATCGAGTTTCTTTTCGGCCTTCTTTTCTCTAAAAAAGTTACATTGACTTGTGAATGTTTGATCCGAATCAAACGGTTCAGATTGCTATAGCAGTAACTACACAGTGAGAGTCAATGGGTGGGACCCACTTTGAGTTGATGCAGCAGGGGCCTCCATACATACAATTAATGTAATCTGGGACAATATTAATGTATGGTATCATGGCCTAAATTAAATTCTCAATGTATACGGATCACAACTTCTCTCCCATCTAATATAATCTACTCAATTTAATTTTATTATTATTTTATGTTTTTAACTGCTGAAATTGCAGTGATTTTTATTAATATCCAAAGTTAATTACAAATTAATAAATATACCCAAAGTTGTTGGGAATTTATAAAACTATCCATACCGGCCATTTTCTGGCCGGTTTTAATTGTTTTCGGTACCGGCCAGAAAATGACCAGTACTAATTTTTTTTTTAGAGACTATGAATAGAAAAAATGCTGAAATCTAACACTAAAAATTCGATTTTTTTTAAATATTTGTTAGATTATTATTTTTATATATAATTAGCATATTTATACTAAAATACGCTAAATTACTTAAAATTATGTTAAATTACGCTGAATTACACAAAATTACGCTAAATTACAATAATTATGTTAAATTATGCTAAAATACGGTAAATTACGCTAAATTACGCTAAATTAGGCCGATTTTGTGCCATCTTTCATGAATCATAAAAAATAGTAAAAAATTCCAAAAATAATAAAAATTGGTATTCTACAAGTTCATTATATAACTAATTTACTGAGCTACGTAGATTGAATAATAGAAATGAAAATCTTTATCGGAAACTTCAACTCAAGTTTTGAGGCTCTTCCCTTTGTTTTATGGCAATTTTGAATTTCGAAATTTAGCAAAGCTACCACTAACGCATGCGTATTTTCGCAAGCTTTCTGAAAAGTGGTCATTTGCTGACATCGAACACTCGAGCGCCGTTTTATGGCCGTTTGAAGTTTCGCCGCTAAATTATGTTAAATTATGTTAAAATACGGTAAATTACGCTAAATTTATCAATGAACATGTGCAAGGTTAAAATTCCAACTATAACATTTATAATACACATGTTCTGTTTTTGCTCCCAAATTATTGACATGTTTTTTCTGTCTTAATTTTAACCCAAAATATATATTGAGTGTGTATCTATATTTTTAGATTCTAAAAAAATATTTATCAAACTTGATACACTTAAAAATTATTTAATCGTCAATATAGTGTTGATAAAATTAAATCGTTAATAATTGCATCAAATTAAATATACAACATATATATAAAAACTATATAGTAGATATATTTTTTTTTAAAGCGGAAGAAACTCATTAATTTACAAAAGGTAGTACACCTAAAGGTTTAAATAGTGTTTATCGCATTATAGCGGAACAGTTAAAAAAATGACGTTATGCCCATATTGTATCATTAGGATCCAAATCTGCTGAATTCCGAGATCATCAACAGTAACCCTGAAATTCCTGAAATTCCAAATCCAGCCATTGAATTATTTCGAGATGCGTACACAGAAAAATCAGCTATTTTGAGATGCATGCACAAAAAAAGTTGGACGACTGGATCTCGGATTTCAGGAATTTCAGAGTTACTGTTCATGAATCTTGGATTTTAGCTGATCTGAATCATGTATCGCTACAGTGCCAATAGCGTCATAGCTTTTATGGTCTGAAAACGCTATATCACTCTATTCAGAATCCTGAGTAGATCAAACCCACCGAATTTTTTATTAATATCCAAAAATAAAATAAAATTACCAAAAATGACCATGTCAGAACAGAAATTCGAAAAATACCCTTTCCGGAAAAAAATTTTCCGAACTAACCCTCTAACTTCGGAAATTTTTTTTCCGAAAATTCAATTCAAAAACCGGAAAAATTTTATCCGGATTCTAAGTCCGGAAATTTTTTTTCCGAAATTAGGCCAAATTTTCGGAAATTTTTTTTTCCGAACTTAGTTTCCGGAAAAATTTTATCCGGTTTCAGATTGAATTTCCGGAAAAATTTTATCCGGTTTTGTACCGAATTCGATTATAAATACCGCTGAGCTCGCTTTCAATTTCATCGCAGTGCTCTCTCGCTCTCCGTAAGTTATTTTCAATTATTTAAATTTGTAATTATTTATTTGTTAATTATTTAAAATATTTAAATTAATTAAAATAATTTTAAAATTTTCAAAATGGTGTAGAATAATTTAGAAATTATCAAAATAGTCTAGAAAATTTTAAAATGATTTCGAATTGTTTTAGGAACCTCTTTCATTTTTGGATCCCTTCCGGAGCTCTGACTGTCTGATTGATCCGATCTTCGATTCAGGTTATTTTTATTTTTTTTATTTTAATTTATATTATAATTAATTAGTTCATTTCAAATATTTTTTTTTTTTTTTGGAATATTGTCCAAATAATTTTCAATTTTTTAGAATATTCCAAAATGGTTTAGAATAATTTATAAAATTTCAATTTTTTTTAGAATATTGCTAAATTAATTTAAAATTTTTCAAAATGGTGTAGAATAATTTAGAAATTATCAAAATGGTCTAGAAAAATTTTGAAAATTTGAAAATGATTTAGAATTGTTTCAGGAACCTCTTTCATTTTTGGATCCCTTCTGGAGCTATGACTGTCTGATTGATCCGATCTTCGATTCAGGTTGGTTTTTTTTTAAATTTAGATTATAATTAATTAGTTCATTCCAAATATTTTTTTATTTTTTGGAATATTGTCCAAATAATTTAGAATTTTTTTATCATATTCCAAAATGGTTTAGAATAATATATAAAATTCCAAAAAAATTTGGAATTTTTTTCTATTAATTTAAAAAATTCCAAAATGATGTAGAATAACTTAGGAATATTAGAAATGATCTTGAATAATTTAGAAAATTATGAAATGGTTATGGAATAATTTTAGAGGTCCGGACAATTTGTAATTACTTATATGTTGTTATTTTTTAAATTGCCAGACCAATCGAACTGAAAATGACAACTATTTATGTGAAGATTTTTAATGGAGGAGAAATCAAATCAAATACAATAATGACGGGGTCAAATACAATAAGGGCAGCTAGGATTGCATGCGAGGCATAGATTTCGGTATAAATATGCGAGAACAGCTCCGCCCCAGTTGTAATTCCTCGGCTCGTCTAAATTGTCCACCATGTTGAGATACCACAACGGTATCCCGTCTCCGCTACTGTCGGCAAACATGGTATTCCCTAACATGTCAAGGATAAATGCACGGACATACCTGATCACCAAATATTAAAATGTGAGCACATTATTGAAAATGCAAAATACGAATAGGGTTTTAAATAGAAAAAAATACTAACCATCTCTTTTCTATCTCGCTCGCACCGGTGGGCAGTATTCTGAAGCGCTCACGGAGCGCTTTTTTTTGCCAAAAGCATGTCGGACGTTCTCGCATCCTTTCCCATCTTTTTCATGAACCCCTTGATTTCATTATCTTGGATGCCTAGCAGCTCATACAGTCGGCCATGAATACTCGCTGCGTCTGTAATTCCCGTTACAGGCTCCCCCGAAATAGGTAAACCCCACAAACAACTCACATCCTCCAACGTTACTGTAATTTTTTTTTGCATGTCAGTAAGAAACTAAAAAACAAATTTATTTGAATTAGTTAATACCTGTCATCTCTCCGAAAGGAAGATGAAAGGTGTGCGTCTCCGGACGCCACCGCTCAACAAGTGCATGAATAAGAGCAGCATCGAGGGCGATATCAGGCATTGTCGCGAGCTGATATAAGCCCATTCGAATTAATACCGGTGCATAGTCCTTGTGATACTCGCATTTGTGTCGATAGTGTCTCACCGTTAAAATTTCTTTGCTCTAAATTAGAGAAAAAAATTAATTACAATATAATTTGATTACTAACCGAGTTATGAAAAACAAAATAAGTAAATGTTTACCTCCTTCGACGCCTGAGATACCCTATGATTGCCGTGAGCTATCCACAACAAGGGGCTAAATGTATGCTTCAGTACTAAGTCTGCCATACTACAAAATTCGAACAATACTCCAAATTATCTTGAATTTTTCTAAATTATTCTAGACCATTCTGCTATTTTCTAAATAATACTAGACCATTCTGGTATTTTCTAAGTTACTCTGAACCATTTTGGTATTTTCTAAAATATTCAGGGCCATTTTGGAAGGTTCTGACAAATTCTAAATTATTCGGACAATATTCTAAATTATTTAAAATAAACTAATTAATTGTATTATAAATTAAAATTAGAATAAAAAAAGTTAAAAAAAACCTCAATCGAAGAGCCGAGTGATCAGACAGTCAGAGCTCCGAAAGGAATCCGAGAAAAAAAGAGGTTCCTGAAAAAATTCTAAATCATTTCAGACTATTCTGGACTATTCTGGTATTTTCTAAACTATTCTGGACTATTCTGGTATTTTCTAAACTATTCTGGTATTTTCTAAGTTATTCTGGACTATTCTGGTATTTTCTAAACTATTCTGGACTATTCTGGTATTTTCTAAACTATTCTGGACTATTCTGGTATTTTCTAAGTTATTCTGGACTATTCTGGTATTTTCTAAACTATTCTGGACTATTCTGGTATTTTCTAAACTATTCTGGACTATTCTGGTATTTTCTAAACTATTCTGGACTATTCTGGTATTTTCTAAACTATTCTGGACTATTCTGGTATTTTCTAAACTATTCTGGTATTTTCTAAACTATTCTGGACTATTCTGGTATTTTCTAAACTATTCTGGACTATTCTGGTATTTTCTAAACTATTCTGGACTATTCTGGTATTTTTTAAACTATTCTGGACTATTCTGGTATTTTTTAAACTATTCTGGACTATTCTGGTATTTTCTAAACTATTCTGGACTATTCTGGTATTTTCTAAACTATTCTGGACTATTCTGATATTTTTTAAACTATTCTGGACCATTCTATAAATTCTAAATTATTCTGGACTATTCTACAAATTCTAAACTATTTAAAACTAAATAATTAAATAATATAATTAAAAAAAAAAAAAATTTACCTCGGGCCGGCTGCGGGCTGCTGCGCTGGGAGGGAGGAGAGACACCGAAATAGGCTGGGCTGGGTGGGATTTTATAGGGCTTAGTTCGGATAAAAATTTTCCGAACTTAGAGTTCGGAAAAAAAATTTCCGGAATTGGAGGCTTAGTTCGGAAATTTTTTTTCCGGAAATAGAGAGCTAAGTTCGGATAAATTTTTTCCGAAGTTAGAGGCTTAGTTCGGAAAAAAAAATTCCGGAAAGGGTATTTTTCGAAATTCTCTGCTGACAAGGTCATTTTTGATAATTTTATTTTATTTTTGGATATTAATAAAAAATTCGGTCAAACCCACATACAAGAAAATCTCAACAACTGAATTACACAGTACGTAGTCTGTAGTTACCATAAACATATAATTGATAGTACACCTATCAATTTCTAGAATTTCAGCTAAATGATCTTCACCTTCTAGTCCATACTAATTATAAGGATTTGATCCCTGCAGGTGCAGGGAGCTTTCCCTTTCCTTTCCTGCATCTCTGAATCAAAGGGTATAGAGGGAAGATATTTGGAATTTTAAATTTTCAATAGTTATCACGTTTAGTAAATAAGTTCGTGGCAAGTATTATGTATTCCATCTATAAACATTTTTATATAATATATATATATATATATATATATATATATATATGAGGAGGGATCCAATTACATCTTTTTTGGTGACACACTTTGACACCTACCAATTTCAAAGTCCAAATAGTCGATCCAAACCGTTCAACATGATGGATATATTAAAATGTGCTTGGAGATCAAATTTTACATTTTTTTGAATTTTTTTGCTATTTATTAAGATGGTTACAAAAATCGTTGTTTTCAGACCATTGAAAAACAGCGATTTTGTAACCATCTTAATAAATAGTAAAAAAATTCAAAAAAATGTAAAATTTGATCTCCAAGCACATTTTAATATGGTGATCATGTTGAACGGTTCGGATCGGCTGTTTGGATTTTGAAATCGCAAAATTGACCTATATAAAAAACGGTGTCATGATGTGTCACCAAAAAAGGTGTAATTGGATCCCTCCTCATATATCAAACAGTCGATCCGAATCGTTCAACATGATCACCATATTAAAATGTGCTTGGAGATCAAATTTTACATTTTTTTAAATTTTTTTACTATTTATTAAGATGGTTACAAAATCGCTGTTTTTCAATGGTCTAAAAACAACGATTTTTGTAACCATCTTAATAAATAGCAAAAAAATTCAAAAAAATGTAAAATTTGATCTCCAAGCACATTTTAATATATCCATCATGTTGAACAGTTTGAATCGACTATTTGGACTTTGAAAATAGTAGGTGTCAAAGTGTGTCACCAAAAAAGGTGTAATTGGATCCCTCCTCATATAATATATACATGCCATATATATAATTAAGAGAAATATTAAGAGAATCTTGTATATTTCTTTTATTAATTAAGACTTTAGTTATACCACTTTGATCTTAATTAGTTAGCCAACCTCTATATATATATTATATAAAAAAGTTTAAAGATGAAATACATAATACTTGCCACGAACTTATTAGCTAAACATGATAACTATATATTGAAAATTTAAAATTCCAAATATCTTCCCTCTATACCCTTTGATTCAGAGATGCAGGAAAGGGAAGGAAAGGGAAAGCTCCCTGCACCTGCACCTGCAGAGATCAAATCCTTATAATTACTAAGGACTAGAATGTGTACTACCTTAGTTTAATTTTCTTACATCTTGTTTGGATAGAGAGTAGAGGAAGGGAAGGAATGGAAAGAAAAAAAAAAATTCAGATCGACTATTTGAACATGTTGAGCACTTCAGATCATTTAACTGATTCAGAGATGCAGGAAAGAAAAGGAAAGCTCCCTGCACCTGCAGGGATCAAACCCTAATAATTAGTATGGACTAGAAGGTGAAGATCATTTAGCTGAAATTCTAGAAATTGATAGGTTGTTCTCTGATTCTAATCATTCGGTTTTATGTTATCAATTATGTGTTTATGGGAACTACAGACTACGTACTGTGTAATTCAGTTGTTGAGATTTTTTTGTCTGTGGGTTTGATGTACTCAGGATTCTGAATAGCGTGATATAGCATTTTCGGATCATAAAAACTATGACGCTATTGGCGCTATAGCAATACAATATGGGCATTGCGTCATTTTTTTAACTGTTCCGCTATAATGCGATAAACACTATTTAAACCTTTAGGTGTACTACCTTTTGTAAATTAATGAGTTTCTTCCACTTTAAAAAAATATATATACCTTCTATATAGTTTTTATATATATGTTGTATATTTAATTTGATGCAATTATTAACGATTTAATTTTATCAACACTATATTGACGATTAAATAATTTTTAAGTGTATCAAGTTTGATAAATAATTTATCTAGAATCTAAAAATATAGATACACATGCACTCAAATATATATTTTGGGTTAAAATTAAGACAGAAAAAACATGTCAATAATTTAAGAGCAAACACAGAACATGTGTATTATAAATGTTATAGTTGGAATTTTAACCTTGCACATGTCCATTGATAAATTGCAGGACATAGTTTGAGTTTTCCACAACTCACATTAAATATGGTAACAGCGTTATTTATGAATACAGGTGAGAGTTATCCACCAATACCCCTTACTACACAATTATTTACATTCATGCCATTCACCTGCCTTTACAATTATTTACAATTATTTAAATTACAAATAATTTAAATAAATTTTAAAAAGATGTTACAAGCATGGATACTGGTACAAGAACCAATCAAGAACTGGTACAAATGAAATTAGAACCAATCAAGGGCAAGCTGGTACAAGCACAAATACTCTTTTATTAGCTATTTCTACTAATTCAAAGAAGAGGTTACAAGAATAATCAGAGACAAATGAAATAAGTCTTAAAATGTTAGATTACAAATGTACCGGTACTGGTACATAAAGTTTCCAAATTATACAATTTGTAGCTGATTTGTTTTGAGTTTGTAATATACGGCCTCCTAATCAAGGGCTCCTTGAGCTGAATCACCAAGTCTGATATCTCTATTGCTCCCATTTCTATCCTGCTCTAAGGTACTAATTAAGATTCTAATTATTCGGATGAATTAAGAGGGATTAATTAAGACTAAAGGAGGTCTAAGGAAGCACCACCGAACATGTAGGAAATGATTAAATCTTAGAACTAGCATCAATACAAATAAATTAAAAGTCATAACAAAGTTGGCACCAAAATCCAATTAATCTGTGCTGAGATTGTTATTAAGCTAATGAAGTGACAAGTGATGAAATGTTAAAATTGTTAACAGAATCAATCACAGAAATTGACACAGGAATTTAACGTGGTTCGGCACAATTCGTACCTACATCCACCTCTACACACACACCCTTTATTTTTTATTTCTTTTCTGATAATTCTTACACAGAGAGACACTTCCTTTATAGAACATAGGAAGGCCAATTATTCTTTTCCTTATTTTGTAAAAGATACACAATCTAAATATAGAGAAAGTAAATATGTAAACGATTAACCATTCCTTCATAGGCGTTTCTACAGATCTCCTTCCTTAACTAGCGCCTATTCCAGCTCACTTCCACAAAAATGACTTGTAAAAGAACATGAAATAATATATGTACATCATGAATCTTCTTTATGAAGTTTGAAATTAAAATTACTACGCATAACAAAAAGGTCGGCGTTGAATTCCTTGATGAGAGAGAGAGAGAGAGGGACTAATTAAGAAATTAATGAATGGCAGGAGAGAAGAAATTGTGCTGGAAGTGCAGGGGCAATTTAACATTATGTTTGCTATATAACTACTACCTTCCAACTTTTATTCCTCCCTGCTCAGTGTACTCTTGTAGTTACACAATCAAAGAGAGAATAATTAATCCAATTTAGATATATACATATATATATATTCAACGTGCTAGCTAGCTAGCTAGTTAATTATTATAGTTGGAAGGCAACAATGGCTAATCAGATAACGGAGGAGATGCGGTCGAAGGCGGAGGTATACCACGGTGACGCATCGTGCCAGGAGAAGACGAAGCTGCTGCTCAAAGAGGTCGGCCTACCGAACGGGCTGCTCCCGCTACGTGACATCATCGAGTGCGGGTACGTGGAGGAGACGGGCTTCGTGTGGTTGAAGCAGAAGAAGAAGGTGGAGCACACATTCCCTGCCATCAACCGTCTCGTTTCCTATGCTACCGAGATCACCGCCTTTGTCGAAAAAGGCCGCATTAAGAAGGTTTCTGGTGTCAAGGCCAAGGAGCTGCTCCTTTGGGTCCCGCTCTACGAGATCTGTGTCAACGATCCTCCTAATGGTAAACTTACATGCAAGAGCACTGCCGGTGTGTTCAAGACGTTCCCAATTTCGGCTTTTGAGGTGCCCGAGGAGGATCCACCAAAGGAGGCCGTGACGGATGAAAAGACGACTGCTGAAAAGACAAAGGAAAATGAAAATGGTGCACCTGATGTGGCGGCAGTGGCGGAGGCAGTGAAAGTGACACCAGTAGTAGAAGAGCCGGTTAAGTCTGAGTCGGTGGCGGTGGCAGCTGTTCCGACGGAGCAGGTGGCGGTTGCCAACAAGTGATGGAGTTGCTGTTGTTGTTACAAGCGTTTCAGAGAGTAATTAATTACTGTTTGTTTTAAGGATATGCATGCATGAGATGGTAATATGTATGAGACTAAATTAAATAATTAATGTGTTTGTTTGATGGTCAATTAATCACCTTCTGTTCTGTATGGTTGTTATTAGATCCGTTTTATAAATATTCAATACTTGCTATTTTGCTTTATCAGATCATACCAGCTACACATTTTTCTTGCTTCATTGTTAATTTTATATATATTCTCATCTTTATTGCTTTTCATCAATCTCTTCTGTATTTTGATATGTAAATGTTCGTCATTATTAAAAGAAAAATATTAGTTTCATTGATATATAGTAATTGAATAAAAGGAAGCATTAAATTGGGTGGCAGCAGAGAGAAAAGGTGCTTGCTCTTGCTAGACATTAATTAATTAATCAAAGATATATATATATATATATAGTGCTGGGCTTAGCTAAGCCATGGTGTAAAACGACTTGGTGCTCCACGCCTCATTATTTCAATTTTGAAAATCCAAACGACCGATCCGAACCGCTCAAGTTGTTCTCCATATTGATATGTGCTTCGAGACCAAATTTTACATTTTTTGGAATTTTTTTACTATTTATTAAGCCACTTTGAAAATCACTGATCCGGCGGTCCAGAAATTTTTACTGTTTTTTACTGTTCATAAGAATTTTCAGATTTTCAAAGTGGCTTAATAAATAGTAAAAAAATTCCAAAAAATGTAAAATTTGGTCTCCAAGCACATTTCAATATGGAGAACATGTTGGAAGGTTCGAATCGACTATTTGAACTTTGAAAATGAAGATATGGCGTGGAGTACCAAGTCGTTTTACTCCATGGAGTAGCCTAGTCGGACTCTATATATATATATATATATAGGCGTTCCACGATTCATACAGTACTGTACTGGTTTCAGTGGTTTCAGTGGTTTGTTTGAGTGAATTAAATTCGACAGAGACCCTTCAGAGTTCAGACCTTGAGTCCATATCCAATGAGGTAACAGAATATTTTAATGCACAGGCAGGCCCCATTAATATTCGTGCCAAAGCAGATCCAACGGTCCAGATCTAAACTCAAAATTTATGTTACCTCTGCTGATATGAATTCTCAGACACCTTGCTATAAATCCTGTTCTTTCTTCATAAATACTACCAACCGCCACTTTTGCACACACAGCATCAATTCTATCTACTACTTGTGTTTTAAAATATGTAATGATAGCCCATTAAATTCTGTTTCTGATATCTGAAGGTAGATCTCACCTCACCATATTCAAGTGCTGCACTGAACTGCTATACTCTATATATAAATAGTATTTATGTTAGATATAGACAACTCACGATCTGTGCATTTTTACTCTTACCATTTACCAATCCTTCTTTTGTTATTTTCTCCTTTTTGGTAAAAACATGTGTCACAAGATCAGCTACCAGGGATGGGTAAAAAAAAAAAAAATCTCACCAAAAATCTGTTCTTACCTTTCTAAATTTCTTGGTAAAAGATAGTATTGCTTCAATAACAGCACAAACAAACACTTTATTATAGAGATATTTACAAGCAACAGAAATCAGAGAAACTTGTGTACAAAAGAGCATCAAGTGAATGAAAGATGCTACGCTTCAAATTATATATATATACGACCAACAATTGTGCCTTAGTTATATATTATTTAACAGATTGCACCAAATGCACGTGTTGTTAGATTATTCTATCATCACGTGTAATAAAAAAAAAATGCTACCCTTTAAAGGCTAGAAAGTACTTATTATTGTTTACTATCCAATAAGCCCCTGGTATTTTTAGACTTTCCCAATTTGCTTTTAAACAGGGAATGATTTTTATGCTGTCATAAGCTGAAGTGTTGTTTCTTCTTCATCCTCCAATAAGAGGGAAGCCTTTTTCTTATATCTTTTGAACAAAAATGGAGAGATGATAAACCTCATGAAGCAGGTTAACGGGTCCTGTAATCCATCCATTTCATAATGCCCGAACCGCCAGTCCCTCTGGACAAACGGCCTCTGTATGGGTTCATCTAAGCCACCTTGCAATGGAAATATAGTAATTGATTTATCAATCATTAATTTATAGCCTAACAAATAAGAAATATATAATGCAACAACAGATTCCTTAGCCCAATTGGGCATATATAGTGTTGAGTTTTTGAATGGGTAAACCTGACAAATTCTCTTTTTCAAGCTTTTTTCTATGCGTGGTAGAGAGAGAGAGAGAGAGAGAGATTACCAGCATACATGTGTCCAGTCTTGTCAACTGCTCTGAAAAATGGCCGAGTCTTCTTTTGGATTGCGGCACGCTGTAGTTCATTCCATGCGCGTGCCCTGTCCACTTTTGTAATTTGGCCTGTTTTAACCACCTGAATTTATTTACACCAAATTAGAGAAAAGGCATGAAAAAGAAAAATTAAATAGCATGTTCCATGATGCTACCAAATGCAAAAGAGAGGGAGGACAAACATATGACAAACTTCAAATTTGTCATCAATTTGATTTGTAAAAATCACAAATATCAACACATTAAAAAAAAATGCTACACTGCTATAGGCGGCCGGCCATACTACAGATCTGAGTAAAATGCACAGCATTAGAAGAGAGTACACCTTACTTTTCTCATAAAAAAATCAGGAAAGTGTATATGGAGTCGGTAAAGGTTTGTTTTTGTGATGATTTTAATTTTTGCAGGAGGCATTTCCAATATTTTTTTTAAAAAAACAAAAACCATTGTCTCAGTTAACATTTGTTTACCTTGGAGAACAAGTAGTATGACGGGCGGGGAATACGTTCCAAGTTATTGGCCCGGTTGACAGCCACGAGCCCGAATTTGGGCCCATATCCATCGGCCCATTCCCAATTGTCAGATGTTGTCCAGAACAGATAACCAAGTACTGGCACTCCCTACAATATAAGGAGCAAAGCTACCAATTTTAATAATTCTAGATGAGCACCTATTTCTAGAAGGCCAAGAACAAAGAACAAAAAAAAAAAGCAAGACAAATGATTACAAGCTTTTGAGGGATGTAATTTTCCGGAAAAAAAAAAACCTTTAAAATTGCAGCATATATGGCCAAAAGATGCTCTATGAAATATGGCTTTCTTATCAAATCAGTCTCGTCAGATACGCCATTCTCAGTAATAACAAAAGGGAGGTCGAGATGCTTGTATTGTTCATGAAACAAGAGCAGGATGCGGTACAGACCATCTGGATACACTCCCCTACCAGATTCGCTATACTCGTCCTTATCCACAAGCTTTAGACCTGGACCCGATATCACCTCCTGTATAATAAGTCAATTCAACCACATATTAAACTCTCTACAACTAAATGAAGGATTTGATCTCGGATGGAGGGCCAAGGTTTTGGCCTGTAGATACAACATAAGGTCTAAATTTAGCCTAGTACAATATACAGTGCATGCAACTCAAGTAGTTTATAACAATGAAACGGCTAACCTGGCCATAATAGTTTATCCCAATGAAATCCAGTTTTTCACAAATGCTGTCAATATATGGGAAGAGTGTCAGGGAAATCGCAAGAGAGGCTCCTGCCACATCAAATAGCCCGTATGGCCGTGTAAATGAAACGTGATGTGCAACTCCAACAACGGGCTTCTTGATTTTGCTACTCGAGCAGAAAAAGAGAGAGAGAGATGTATAAGTCGAACAGTCTGAATTTAGGAGTTCAAATTTTGCTGACACATAAGATCTAGTTATAACGGTGTTCTACATTTTAAATTATTCAACTGTGCTCCAATTTACAATTGATCTTCAGATTTCCCCGATTTGTCTGATTAAACACCGAACAGGACCAAAAAAAGCAAAGAGATGATCCAACAAAATGCTTTAGTATACCTTTCTTGATGAATGTAGTCGTATGCTTTGTTATGTGCTATAGCCATATAATTCAGTGGCTGGTAATATATGCCTGTCGGGAGTGCTGACGTGGCAACCTCTAACATGTCAGGATGCCCACCTGGCCATGCGCCCGCACAATAAGTCAGCATGACAAACACATGTGGCTCGTTAAACACCACCCAGTAGTCTACCAAATCTGATACTCGATCGACTACAAGTCTACAAAAATTATGACCAAAGAAGTTTAGTTAGGTCAGCATGAAAATTATGACCAAAGAAGTGTAGTCAATGCATCAACAGATCATCCTTGAGTCACCCTACTTGACCATATAACTTTCTTCATATGTGTAATTTGTTTCAGGGCATTACTTTTCCTTTTTTTTTTTATCTAATTGACTTGCCTGGGAATTTGGTGTTATTTTTTTGAACTCATAGTCACCTATCTCAAGAAAAAGAAATGTAGATTAGCAAGCTGGCTTTGGGTCATATTTGCATATATAGAGTAATCCTAATCCGACCTCAAATAAATCATCAAACAGTTTCTCAAATTCCGAAGGGTACTCTTGCAGTTTATTTTTATTTTCTCTTTTTCTTGGGGAGGGGGTTGTTTTAATAACAAAAGAAGGAGCATATGTAATGATACCATGTTTTGCAGTAATATGTGAGATATTTGTTGTTTTGCAAGGGCAAACCTCATATTTTCAGTTTTTGGTGTGAAACTTTTCCACCAATAGAATGCCATATGGTGTAGTAAATATGTATTGAGTTTTCTCAAACTTCTCTGTACTGTCAATCCCTGGAAAGTAGCAAATATAACCCTAGCAAACCTAGGAAGAATCATAGATGCCCCTAGAAAGTACAAAAGAGGAAGTATTCTCTGTATCATTGCCTCCAAGTTTATCGAGAGATTACCATCTAATATTACAAGTGATGTTTCTCGAATAAGGTGTGCATGGTATATACACTATTTTAGGTTTTGAGGGGTACAGAGAATTCTTTCAATAAAAATAATACCTAGTGAAGTCAAGGAAGTAATCAATGGTTTTCTCAAGCTTCCATCCGCCATACTCTGCAGCCCATGAAGGGAGTGAATGATGGAACAATGTCAACATAACCTTCATGCCGTACCAGCGAACTCTCTCTATTATCCATCTGTACCGCTCCAACGCAGCAAAATTGACCTGCAAATATAGAAGTACCATTTTAATTTATTTCATCTATGCCTTTTCAGAACAAGGCTCTTGAAAGCTGATACAAATAAGCATTTGATCACATGAGCAGTTTCCTACGATTTGCAAATTTCCATTCTTATTATTCTTTTCGGTAAATGTTCAATTCTAATGAAGATCCTTTTTGTTGCTTGAAAAGTTAGAGAATTACATATATCTTTAAGCTAAAATGCTAAATTAAAGCTATATGTCATGTATCTATCCAGTTTTCTTCACTTACAACGTCATTTAACCCATGAATAGGCTCTTTAGGCATGATTCTTGACCAATCGATTCCCATGCGAAATACAGTGGCACCAGTCTCCTTTACAAGCTTCAGCTCAATGTCAGGATCCGACCAAAATCTAAGTCTCTCTTGTCTACAAAAGTTAACAATTTGTAAAAAAAAATATGTGTTAGTCAATCGACATTAACTCAAGTAACAAAAAATGAAACTTGTTTTTATTAATGCATTCTTGTTTAATTCCTGATTATAACTCTAAGATGTAAAATCAAGCACTCAAATGAACAACTAATTGTGAAATTAGAGCAACTATCACTCCAACTAATGAAAGTAGCATAGATTGAACTCACGGCTTGGGTACATTATGCCAAGCAGCAACATTGTGGTTTGATGCCAGCGGCTGATCGTGTGGTTCTTCGACAATCTTATCAAACCCTCTAAGCACCGCCTCCATCGCTATCTTCAGAGGCTTGGCACCTTCTCCCTTTCTGGACGGATGGGCCGGGTGGGACCCACCATCACCAGCGACAGAGGCCATGAGGGCATCGGCAGGCTTACGAGTGGGTCTTGCCTCGTCAGATGATGGTTCCGGTTCGTCAGAAGCAAAGTGAAGCCAGGCGTCATCTAGCCTGTCTTCTGCATGGGCCGGCGCAGTAGCCAGGCCGAAGAAGAATTTACTGTCCTGTCCCTCCTCATCTGTTACTATCAAGACCGTTGTAGTAGTTAATTAAAGAGGCAATTGATTAGACATAAGAGGAGCGAGAGAGAGAGAGATAGAACCTGGAAGAGAAAGGAGGGAGAAATCGGCGAGGACGGGGGAGGACTCGTCGAGAGGGGAGTCGAAAGGGAGGAGGTAGCGCCGGCGGAACCGAGCGTACGACAAGGCGTTGGCCGCCACCACTAGTGTGACCGCGGCTCCGGCGAGTTTGGTCGCCGCCACGAACAGCGCAACTGCCGCCATTTACTATTTGAGAAATGAGAAGTGAGAAGAAGTGAAGGAGAGCGAGACTGATAAGTAATAACTAATAAGAGAGGAGAGAGCGTGTGGCGGGAAATGGATTTGCCATGGCACTCGTTCTGATCTTTCTAATTTGGCAGCATCGCAATCAATCTAGAAGACTAGAACATTATGGGCTTATCTTATTCTTATGGCGTCGTCTCGTCTCGAATTCATATCCTCTGCATTAACTCAAAAGAGAATCTTTTGAGTTAATGGATCTGGACTGTTCAATATGTTTTAAGATTCGTGTCAACTAGATTTGCACTAATATTAAAGGACCCCTATGTTTTAGACACGAGCCGGATTGGCTCCGTTTAAAATCAGACTGTTGAAATTCATTAACTCAAAAGATTCCCTTTTGAGTTAATGCAGAGGATACGGATCCGTCTGTCTCTCCTCTATTTTTGGGGTAAAGATTTTAACAGAATGGTTTTTACTTCATGCAGCACACGGACTATAGAATCAAAGCAGTGCTGCATATGGTTCTCGCTCTGCATGAAGCAAATATTGCTCTGTTAAAATCTTTACCACTATTTTTGCTATGGTCAATTATAGCAAAAGATCAAAATTTGACCTGTTTTACCACAGCAAATTAGTAGAAACAAATCAATTTGACCTTTAATTTTAATTTCAGAAAACACAAAAGATGCTTGCAAGTAACGACCACCACTAGAAGCCTACTCCATGACTCTAAACATGGTTATGGATATTGTGGGAAATATGCCACGGCGGAATCAGTTCCGTCACGAAACAACACGGTTATAGTACGGAACGGTATGGTACATATGTTGGTTACGTACTATGATTTGCATGCCCTGTGTCGTGACTATCTTTTAAAAATTTGGTATGACACATTATGCGAAAAATTTAATTAGCACGGCATGTAATCACATGAAAAAAATTTCTTTTACGTAAAAAGAAAAATATAGATGCATTCTATTTTTCAAATTATTATTTTTTATTAGTTGTTAACTTTTATTTATCATAATAGTTTTTCAAAACTGTGAATATCATAAAACTATGGATATATTTGTAGGAAAAGGACTGAATATCATAACTTTTACTATGCCGTTGCTCAAGATCCCCTAAAGTAATCTAATTTTTGGGTTTTGGATCGGGACCGTTCGAATCGAATCCGTCGCTTGAGATTGCATCGGAATTCGAACCTGTCTCTCGGGATGTGTGCGCTCCACTTTAGTTGGATAATCACGAATTCGAATCAGACGGTCCCGATCCAAAACCCAATTTTTGGGTTACTTCACTGGATCTTAATTCGTTGCTCAAAGCACATTTCTGACTTAGAGTGAGCTTGTCAATTAACCTTAAAAGTCCAAAAACGAATTCAATGCCTTTTAGTTTCGTCCATTTGTTGCTCATAATTTTTATTATTTGCCACTCATCTATCAGAGTGTTCAAATATGTATTATAAATTTTTTTAACAAAAGAATATTTTTATTCTTTGTAAGCAGGGGCGGACCCAGGTATATCCAGGGGGGGCAGCTGCCCCCCCTGGATTTTGAGTTTTAGTGGAGATTTATCAGTTCTGACTGACTCTGCCCCCCCTGGAATTTTTTTTGCCCCCCTCTAGACGTTTAATTTGTAATTCGGGTTAAATTTAGGGTTAAAATTAAAATAAATTTGTTGAATTTTGATTGATAATTAGAATTATAAGTCAAAACATCAGAAATTACAAGTCAAAGTATTGGAAAATATAAGTTAAAGTATTGTTTTTTATCGAGTACCCAATTGGTTAATGAATTTAAATCCGATTAGATATTTAAACCCGATTCGATATTTTTTTGCCCCCCCTGACGAAAATCCTGGATCCGCCCCTGTTTGTAAGAATGTTCTCCACTAATATTAATATTGAAAGTTCTGATCAAACAGTAACACAAGAGAAAGTATTAGAACAATATTTGAGGTAGCAGGCAAATTATTTGGATAATGTTAAAAATTGCATATTTATTATAGCAAATGGGAGGGAAAGCACATAAATAAATTAAGTAAATGGGAGGGACTAGGGAGAGAAAGAAAACATGGATTTGAGTGAATATTTTGTTAATAAATTTAGAGGAGGGGGTATTTTGTTAATAAATTGTGCCATCGTTCCGTTCGACTTCCCCACCCGGGCAACGGGTCCGGTCCTTTCCCCAAAGTAACGCAAATTTTGAGTTTGTATGCGAACCGTTCGATCAAAATTGGGGCCAATCCAGTCCGATGTGGATGCACGGGGCTCATTTAACATGCGATCGGACGGTCCGAGTCCAAAATCATAATTTGAGTTACTTTGGGATCCGAATTCTCTGGAATCGATATCCTCTGAGGTAACAGAATATTTATGTTTAGATCACGGCCGTCCGATCGAAATCGGCATCAATCCGGTCAAAGTGGAACGAACGGAACTGCTTTAATAATCGTGCGGATTCTGATTGGACGATCCAGATCCAAACAGAAATATCCTGTTACCTTAGGTGATACGAATTCAATTGTCTGGGCACCTGGTAGCAGCAAAGCTAAGGGGCAAAGAGGCAAAGAGCGTACGCCGTGCGTGGTGGAGGCCTGGTTTCAATTCACGGCAAGAGCTACTACTACTACTACTACTACTTCCCTCCTAGCAATCAATTTGATTAGGGTTTCCTATCGAAGTTCAATTACCAACTAAGAGAAGAAACAATGGTGAAGGTGAGAATGAACACAGCCGACGTGGCGGCGGAGGTCAAGTGCCTCCGCCGCTTCATCGGCATGCGCTGCTCTAACGTCTACGATCTCTCTCCCAAGGTAACTACCACACCTCACCTTTTCTTCTTTCATATTCACTCTTATTAATTTTATAGTAAGAAATCTATGATGCTTTGTATATAATACCAACAATTTTTGTAATACCAGTGGCATTCAAATTAGCGGAATAGCACACTAACCCGAGCTAACTCAAGTATTGAGAATAGCTACTTTTTCACCCAAACGTGGAATAGTCGCTAACCCAATTAACCCTGCTATTCCTTGGCACCCAAACTCACCCTAATGGTGAGACTTTATTATTTTATTTTTTTACTATGAGTTTCTTGTATTTTGCAGACATATATGTTTAAACTGATGAATAGCAGTGGTATGACTGAATCGGGTGAGAGCGAGAAGGTTTTGCTTCTCATAGAGAGTGGTGTCAGGCTGCATACTACTCAATATGTTAGGTACATCTTTGCTAGTTATTTAATTTTTTTTTTTTATCAATGTGTAGAAACCCTATCTTTTGTGTAGTTACTTTTGTAACAGTAGAAAGTATTGTACTATCATAACATCCTTGTTGGATTTTTTAAGAAATCATGATAATTATTCTTCAGATGTGTTGTATTTGATCCATGTTAGGTCTTAAATGACCAAAATTCTGCGTATAATTGATTTAATAACCTAATGTGAAATAGTACAGATTCTCTTGGGATTCATCTTTTCTGGTAAATATTAATTTATCTATCTGTTGGATAGGGATAAGAGCACCACTCCTTCTGGTTTTACACTGAAACTAAGGAAGCATATCAGAAGCAAAAGGCTTGAAGATGTGCGCCAGCTTGGATATGATCGTGTAATTGTCTTATAAATTTGTAAAATTAGCACCCGTAGTTGACCATTTGTGAGAACTTTGAATAGGCAAACTTAGGTTAATTGACTTGGAACTTTGAATAGGCAAATAAAGGTTCAATTGATGCTATCCTGGATTAAGGTGAGGCTCTGTTGCATTACCATGCCTTAAAAAAAGGGTAATTTGGACCAGTTTCTGCAATGTTGCTAATTTGGCGAACTGATACCTTGTGAAACGAAGAATACTGGTTGAAGTGTTTGAGAAAAATGATTCTCAGAAAGTAGAGCAAATTATTAAGGAAAACTTCAAAAAAAAGAAGTTAGAAGGTTTTTCTTTAACTCGGCCATAGTCCTTTTTCTAAGTTTCTGCAATAAAATGGAATTGAAATCTGCGTGTTTTATATACTGTTTTTGAGTGTCTTCCTCTGTAATTTGACAGATCATTCTTTTTCAATTTGGATTGGGCGAGAGTGCACATTATATTATTCTAGAACTATATGCCCAAGGGAATATACTTCTTACTGATTCAGAATATTCCGTCATGACATTGCTTCGATCTCACAGGTATCAATTCTGACAGTACAGTAGAAATATGTGTGCATGACCTGGTTTCTATACTGGTAGTGGTCTGACTAAAAGTTAAGTCTGTTTGGTGGTCAGTTTTCTTTTCGCACTTTGGTTCATGTGTTGAGTTTAATAGGATAATAAATTGGGCATGATCGAGTCCTTTTTAAAGCTCAAGTGCAGAAATTTGATGGTCTATTAGAGAATTTGTTAGGAGTAATTTGAACAATGAGGAATGTACTATCATATTTAGTCAGGTAATTAATTTGTCATTCTCAAAGCAGAATTATAACATATACATTTTTCTCATTAGAGATGACAACAAGGGTTTAGCGATCATGTCAAGGCATCGGTACCCCATAGAAGCTTGCCGTACCTTTGAACGAACTGATCCTGCAAAATTAAGAGAAGCCTTAATTTTAGCATTAGACAAACCCAACCAAACAGCTGAAATTCAAAATGAAACCAACATCTCAGATGATGTCAAAAACCAAAAGAAAAAGAAATCCTCTTCTGAAGTCACTCTGAAGTCAGTTCTTAGCGATGTGCTGACTTATGGGCCAGCCTTGTCAGAGCACATAATTCTCGAAGCAGGTCTTGTGCCGGGTGGTAAAGTGGGTAAGGATGAGAGTGCTAGAGAAGAGACATTTAGGGTTTTGGGGGAGGCAGTTAAAGGTTTTGAGGATTGGCTCGAGGAGGTCATTTTGGGAGAAAAGATTCCAGGAGGATTTATTTTGATGAAGCAGAGTAAAGGCAAAGAGTCTACCCCAACCAAGGTTTTTTTTTTTCCCTAAAATAAGAGGCAACGAGTACCAATATAACAATCAACAAGCTTACACCTTATTTTCTCTCTAAATTTAATACCCTACTCTTAGTTAGCTCTTACAATTGTTATCTGCACATATATGTAGATATTTACAATACCCTAAAACCTAAATTCGTACACTATGCCAAGCATCACTGGTATCGCATTGCTCTGGCTCTGGGTATTTCTTCTGTTGTTATTGGCTTTCTGATACTTGAGCTTTTAGCTTAAACAGCTATAGGGATAAAATGGGAAATGGTATTTTCTGGTGCCATTAAAAATTTGGTCTGTAGTAGCATGTTTTACTTTTTTTTTGGAACTTCTCACCCCATTTTTGAATAGTCTTTAACATTTTAATTAATTGATTGTGATCAATGTCTTTGTTGTAATTATGAAAATTCAACAGGCTTTTGATTCATGATAATGTTATTTGCATACTGTCCCTAATGTTTCCATTTCTAGCTTTCTGATGTTATTTATGTACTTGTTTTTACCTTTATTGCATTTTCAGGTATATGATGAGTACTGTCCAATCCTGTTGAACCAGTTGAAATCAAGGGAATACATCGAATTTGAGACATTTGATGCAGCTCTGGATGAATTCTACAGTAAAATAGAAAGCCAGAGATCAGAGCAACAGCAAAGGGCAAAAGAGGATTCAGCCGTGCACAAGCTCAACAAAATCAAATTGGATCAGGTCCTCAAACTCCACCCTCCCTCTTATGAAATATAAAAAATAAATAAAAAAAGCAAAAAAAACAAAAACAAAACAAATGAAGGCAGAAGCATGTGTGTTATAAATAAAAGAAATGCCATTTTAATTTGCCCCTTGTTTTTGGACTTATTTTTTGGGAAGCATTTAGCTGCATTGATGGTTCACAGCATCAGTTGAGGTGTATGTAATATTTTAAAGTTCAACCCTGTTTTTAATTTGAACTGTGTTATTTTAAAAGAATAAATTTTAAATATTTTAAGAGCCAAGCTAGCTATTTCTTTGGGGTCAAGTTTCAAGAAAAGGTCAAGCACCATAGCCCCTTATAAAAAGGTGTGATTGTAGTAATTGGAGGCAGATAACTAGAGCCAACAAACTTCTACTTTTAAGAGAACATCTCTTTTATCTCTCCAGTTCAAAAATATTCTATTGCAATTGATTTCTGTGTTGTTGATGCGTTTTAAAAGGGTATTATATTCTTAACTAAATAATATAAAAAATTGTAGCAAATAAAAGGTAAGAGATGATCACAAGAGAACACAGGCCAATCTGCTAAGTTTCAAAATAAAATATATTTTTAATTATAATAATCTAGCTATTTTGCAGGAGAACCGGGTGCTCACGCTGAGGAAGGAGGTTGACTACTGCACCAACATGGCACAGCTGATTGAATACAACCTTGAGGATGTGGATGCAGCAATTATGGCTGTTCGTGTGGCACTTGCAAACGGGATGAATTGGGATGATCTGAAGCGCATGATAAAGGAGGAGAAGAAGCTTGGCAACCCGGTGGCCGGTCTTATTGACAAATTGTACCTTGAGAGAAATTGCATCACTTTGCTTTTGAGTAATAACCTTGATGACATGTATGAAGAAGAGAAAACCACACCTGTTGAAAAGGTATAGTTGTTGTCTATTGGCTTTATTGATGACTTTTTTTGCTAGCTGTCAAGGAGTTCACCACCAGTAGGGGTGTTCATCGGTTTGGTTAAAACCGAAATAAAATAGGGAAACCAAACTTTGTCGTAATTTTTGAATTTTTTTATATCTTTGGTTCGGACGGGGGACGGGTTAAAAAATTTCGGTCGGTTTGGTCTTACCGGTTTAAAAATATCTAAACTGAACTGAACTATTAAACCGGTTCTAAAAAAATGAACCGAACCGATCCATTTAACCGGAAAAACCGAACCATTTAAACCGAACTCTCTCAGTTCGGTTGTAAAACGATTAAACCGGACCCGATGAACACCCCTAAACCACCAGTTTGACCTCATTCTTTGCCCTCTTCATAGGTTCCCGTTTGTATTTGTTGTTCTTTCATGGTCTGTTTGGAGTTTAGGATAATTAATTTTTTGGCATTCTTTTTATTTGGTTTTCTGGCTGTTCTTTCATGGTTTGGTTGGTTTGTTGTTGCACAACTAAGACTATAGCTCAGGCACGCTTGCATCAATTTAGAGTGAAATTGTGGCATAATTTTGTAAACTGGGGCTCAAGTAGGTTCGCCTTTGGGTAATCTTATTGATACGATTCAAAGCCACTCTTATGAAAATGGGCGTACTTGAGTTCATTATAGACTCATGTGAACCATATACACAGGCCCTGTTTGAAAACCAATAAAAACATACAAAATAGTTTATATTTGACGCCCAACACATCTTTTTATTAAAAGGAAGCTTTCTTATCTAGGTGGAGGTTGATTTGGCACTATCTGCACATGCAAATGCAAGGAGGTGGTATGAAATGAAGAAAAAACAAGAGAGCAAGCAGGAGAAGACTATTACTGCACATGAGAAGGCATTTAAGGCCGCAGAGAAAAAGACCCGCCATCAACTTGCTCAGGTATCATATTTTTTTGCTCGACTTTGAAATTAGCATGTACCTGTATATCTTGTGAACTAACCCTCTAAATGCAATCATCTAAGCTCCTGGTGTATTATTTTAACAGGAGAAAACGGTGGCAGCGATCTCTCACATGAGGAAGGTGCACTGGTTCGAGAAGTTCAACTGGTTCATAAGCAGTGAGAATTACCTTGTGATTAGCGGCCGGGATGCACAGCAAAATGAGATGGTGGTGAAGAGATACATGTCAAAAGGAGATATTTATGTTCATGCTGATTTGCATGGTGCCTCTAGCACTATAATCAAGAACCACCGATCCGACCACCCAATCCCCCCTCTCACCGTCAACCAAGCCGGTTGCTTCACAGTAAGAACCCTATTCTTCTCATACTTCTCCTGCTGAGAATTTTTTATTTATAGAAATTATTATTAAATAATAAAGGGAACTATAAAGAGAGTGCTGGGGTTTTTTCGATGGCATAGATAGATCTGAAAAAAAAAATTGGATCCAAACTTTGGAACTGATTTTATTTTTTTCGGATCCAAAGTGTTTTTTTTTCTGATAGAGTGGCTGGGTTATTTTTTAAAACAGAAAAAGTGCTGGAATTTTTTTTCTAAAACAGTGGCTGGGAATTTTTTTTTTTAACAGAAAGAGGGTGGAATTTTTTCTGAAACAGAAAACACTTTGGATTCGGAAAAAAAAATTGACTCCAAAGTTTGGATCCAAAACTTATATGCCATAGGAAAACCCCAGCACTCTTTATGTTTCCCTTTATTATTTATAAAAAAATTCTCTCCTGCTTGCTTGTTATGGTGGTGGTTCATTATTTCATTAATTTAATTTAATTTTGTTTGGTGATTTTGGTAGGTCTGTCACAGCCAAGCGTGGGATTCGAAAATCGTGACAAGCGCTTGGTGGGTGTACCCACACCAGGTGAGCAAGACGGCCCCCACAGGGGAATACTTGACAGTTGGTAGCTTTATGATTCGCGGCAAGAAGAACTTCCTCCCTCCCCACCCTCTCGTCATGGGCTTAGGCCTTCTCTTCCGCATTGATGAGAGTTCCCTCCCCTCTCACCTCAACGAACGAAGAGTTCGCACCACAGAAGAAGAGGAGGAAGAAGCAGAAGCACGAACAGATCCAAATGAGAATGCTTTGATTTCCGTTTCTGTTTCAGATGATGATGAGGTGGCGAACCAAGGGGAAAAGGATGTGAAAGAGTCTTCAGATTCTCCGGCATCTCAGTTGGAGGACCTAATTGATAAGACTCTTGGTGTGGGACCCATTAAGTCGAGCAACCAGAGTACGGTTTTCGATGTGCCAAGTTCAAACTCTCAAGGAGGAGGTGGAAATGAGATTAAGAAGGAGAAGCCGTACGTATCGAAAGCAGAGAGGAAGAAGCTGAAGAAAGGAAGTGATTCACTAGGCAAAGAGGAGGACAGAGAGAAAGGGAAAGTTAAAGGGAAGGAGGAGAGCGCTCCCAAGGCAACCAATCAGAAACCGACACGTGGACAGAGGGGCAAGTTGAAGAAGATGAAGGAGAAGTATGCTGATCAAGATGAAGAGGAGAGAGAGATCAGGATGACCTTGCTTGCGGTACCTACTACACTTTTGTACCTCAATTTAGTCCGTACCATTACCCACTTAGTTCCTGCCTGGTATAATACCCACTGGTACATGGTTGTTAGATTAAATGTACCATTGCCATGTCTGGTACTAGAGTGTTATTGCCTAGTCTTTTGTTATGTAGAAATTATTTTAACCTCTTTTTTGTTTTGTTTTGAATTTACTCTTTGTTCATCATGTGATTTTTTGCATGTGTTTGTAGTCTGCAGGAAATGTTTCGAAGAAAGAGAAAGATGTGCAGGATGAGGATGCAACTGTTGCAGTAGCAAACAAACTTCCTGTGTCTGGTACTAAATATTCTTATCTGGAATTATACATGACCATATCTTTTAAATGAACAATTGCACTTATTCTTTAAATGTTTTGGTAATTTATGTATAAATGTAAAATGTAGCCTGTGCACCAACAATGAAATAGCAAAGATATCCACGAATTGAGTTACCTTTTTATCTGTTTATTTATTTTGTGGTATTTAATTCCAGCTATTTCGACATTTTTTACACATACTTATCGGGTACAAATATCTTCTACAATAAGCTGTAGGCCAAGACGAAGCCACCAAAATATGCTACAAATGCAAGAAATTGGGACACCTTGCCCGAGATTGCAGGGAAGGTAAAGCAGAAAGCAACAGTAACACAGAACCCGAGAAAATTGATGGTGATGAGGAAGATGGTACGGCAAATGAGACCGGAGAAGGGGGAGATGAGAGAGATAAGTTAACAAACGATCTTGATCTGTTAACGGGTAACCCGTTACCTGATGACGTGTTACTGTATGCTGTACCTGTTTGCGGTCCATATAATGCGGTACAGTCATACAAGTACCGAGTCAAGATTACACCTGGAGTTGCCAAGAAAGGGAAAGGTATTCATTCATTCCTCTTTGTTCTCTTTAATTTGCAATGATTGTTTTAATACAGAATTATGAATTTTTCTTTTTGGAACTTTATTGCAGCTGCGAAAACAGCAATAAATCTGTTCCTTCACACGCAAGAGGTGACAAGCCGGGAAAAGGAACTGATAAAAGCATGCACTGATCCAGAAATGGCAGCGGCCATTGTAGGCAATGTTAAGATCACGGCACCCGGCCTCACCCAGCTCAAACACAAGCAAAAGAAGGGGAAGAAAGCTTCTATTTCCAAGGACACCAACTAGGAATTATTACTATTTTTCTTTTTGGTATTTTTAATCTCAATGTAGATAAATGGTTAAAAATTTTTGAGAGGTTGTATGTTCAAAATTCGGATAAGAATTTTTAGCAAGTTGAAATCAAAATTTAATCATAAAAGTAAAATTAATAGAATTGATATTTATATATATCATTTTTTTTATTTGCAAACAGAAAAGATACTACATGTTAAACCTTGTTTTGATTGATTTCAAGAGCTTGTAATTTTTTTTTAAATGCTAAATTTTAAGTTCTTTACTCGCATCAAAGAAAATTCAAAATACCATGAACTATTTTTTAAAATGCATGTGCAAAGATAATACATATCATATCTAGTATTTTGTTTTACTGTTCAAAATATATTATTAATTTCGTACCTTGATCATTATTTTAGTTAGATATTGTTTAAAATTCATTATCATATCGTAACGTTGTAAAATGGTGGGAATGGTATAGATAGATATTTTAGTTTGCGCAGTTAGCTACGCCTACGCCTTGGAATCAGAGTAGGTCCGATGCCCATCGGACCTACCTTGGTTCGATGGGTGTGATGACCATTTGATCTGCATCAGGATTCGTGTGCTCTACATCAAAATCCGTACAAGTCTGCATCAATTTCCATGCGTATAGATTTTGATGCTAATCGTACGGTCCTAGAGCTAATTGAACCTAAATGTAGGTCCGATGCCCATCGGACCTGCTCCTATCTCCTACGCCTTACGCCAACGCTCAGTTATCTCGCTTATCATTTAAGATACGGTCCAGTGAGTAACAAATAGACCAGGTCTAGGCGATGATTTTTTTTCTCCGTGTGAAGAATAACATGTGCCTTGCGCGTGCTATACATTGACAGCTACGAATCCATATCCTCTGAGGTAACATAATATTTCTGTTTGGATCATGGCGGTTCGATCAGAATCCGGGTCAATCCAGCGGAAGATGAAACGCGTGGTGATGCTTTAATATTCGTGCTGATTCTTTAACAGATGCCTTGCGCGTGCTATATACGTTGACATCTACGAATCCATATCCTCTGAGGTAACATAATATTTCTGTTTGGATCACGGGTCAATCCGGCCGAAAATGAAACGCGTGGTGATGCTTTAATAGTCGTGTTGATTCTGATTGGACGATCAAGATCCAAACAGAAATATTGTGTTACATTAGGGGATACGAATTCGACATGTACACCCCTTGGAAGCCTTCACTTGTTGCGGGATTGCAATTTATTTGGGAGCGGCCGGTTAGGGTTTCTCTCTCCCCGCTAGGCGCGATCTTTTATCTAAAGATCTTGCGATTATTTACGAGTTGCGGCGAGGGTTCTTCACTTATTTTGCTGCTACTCCCTCACCACTCACCAGGTCTTTTTTTCTTTTTTCTTTTTAATGACTACTCGCTTTGTTTGCTCAGTTCTAAATTTTCGATCATACTAGGCACCGAGGCGATACCCTTCAGTTCTTTTTTTTTTTTTTCCATTATTATTGATTTCCAAGTGTTATTGGAATTTGGTGGCTGTAGGATTTCTGGTTTTCTATTCACTTTCAGATTATCTATCTATTTCTTTCTCTTGCACATCACCACGCAATGGTCAAAATTGGGGAAATAACCCCCTTTTTATGGGATTTAGAAGGACACGAATTTTTGTTATTTTGGGGGAATGTAAGGTCGATTTTTTGGTTTTGTTTTTCTCAGCTTTGGTTTTCTCCTGTGTCATTTCAGGTGTACCAGTACACTTGAGCTGAAGTTTCCATACACAAATCAGAATTTAAAATTATGGCAGCCACTGAAGCTGCCACTGATGCATCGGGCCCGCGTTTTGCACCTGACGACCCAACTCTACCAGAGCCATGGAAAGGACTGATAGATGGCAATACTGGTATGTTGTACTACTGGAACCAGGAGACAAACGTAACTCAGTATGAGAGACCTGGAGAAACCTCTGCTGCTAACACTATACCGGCATCAGTTCCACAACAGAGTAATGCCAGCACACCGGCACCACAACAGCAGATGCTGTATCAGAACCAGTACCCTAGCACTGTGCAGCAGCAAGCGGGACAACCAGCTAAGCAGGAGCAAGAAATGTATATGCACCAGCAAGTGCCACCTCAGCAGACTGTTTACCCGGGTAGTATGCCATACCAACAGGGTGGCCCCTACATGCAAGGTCAACCCATGCAGAGACCATGGGCCCCCCAGCAACAGCAACACCCCTATCCGTATGGTCAGCAACCACATCAACCCCAGATGTCGTGGGGTCCGCCTCAGAATGTGTCGCACCAACAGATTTCTCAGCAGCCCGGTTTTTCTAAACCGGATGAAGGAGCTGCTTATGATAACAGTCAACAAATGGGTTATGGTGCTCCTCAGATGAATGGTTCACTGATTGGCGGGCCTCGCCCATTGACCCAACCAAATCAGCCTCCCTTGGGGGGTCCAATTGGAGACGATCATATGAGAAGAATTGGTGGAAATGATTACCATCCACAGAATATGTACCCACAGTCACAGCCAAAGTTGGCTCCCATCCCACAAAGCCGCCCGGTAAATTTTTCTCTATTTCTTATCACGATACCTATTTCACTGTGGCGGTCAGATAGTGTATTTTTGGTGCAACCTGGCTGATTATGGGCATCCTGAGGGACGGGTGGAACTAGAAATTTTAGATTTGGGGGAGGGGGGGGGGAGCTGAAATATAAAATACATAATGTGGTAACTGATATTTGAACCCAAGTATCCACAATCACAAGGTAAGAGTTCTAACCACTAAGCTAAAACTACACATTTAGCATTTTATGAGGAGGGCTATACTATACGAGTATTTTTAAATATTATAAGATCTAAAGGATAAAATTGCTAATTTATCTTTCATGTAGGATATGAGGGTCGGGCAGCAATCACTTGGCCCAGGAGGTCCCATGGGAGGATTTAATCATAATCAAATGGGACCACCAGCTGCTGCTAACACAATGTACAAAAACGGTGCATTTCCTAATGCAGCTGGTATGAGCCCATCCCCTGATATTTCTTCGGTTGATGCGTACCGCCAACACCATGAAGTCACTGCCAGTGTAAGACAATGCATATAAAGACATTTATTTTTGGTGTATGTCTGTAAGGAGTCATTTGCTAGAACAAAATTATTGATTTTGTACTACTATTTTGTAATTGCAAGTAGTTTGACTTATCTTGGTTTATAAATTAGCTGTGTTATACTGGCATCTTTTCATCATTTTTGGTTTATAAAACTAATAAGGTGTTTACCTTGCATTGTTTCACCAATTTGCACTGAAAGTAATCATACAACCATTGCAATCACTGGTTGACAATGGAGTAGGTAGTCCCTGTAAATTTTATGATACTTCATTGCTACAGGTTGTAATAACACCATTACATGATTTTTTGTTAATATTAATAAACAGGGAGAAAATGTGCCGGCGCCGTTCATGACATTTGAGACGACAGGATTTCCACCAGAGATATTAAACGAGGTAAGTTTTTCCCTGGAAAACTGATAGGAGGGAAAAAAAATGAAATTCAAATGCAGTGTGCATTGCAATTTCGTGACAGTGACAGTGCTGGCTCTCTGTTAAGTAGCTAGCTAGCTTGCATATGTCATAAATGAATGAATACCCTAATCCAACAGTTAGTATTGTTCTCTCACTGGCTGCTGCAGAACATTACTTTTGTGGGGCCCATTTTCTGCTGACTGATATAAAAAAGGGATATGAAGGATCGGAGAAAGGGATCGGAAGGTTTTACCGCTTTTCGTCTCTGCCACTGATCTTCCCTTTTTATGTAAGCAGCCATGTTCCTTTAGGGTATTCCTTTTTCCTTCCATTTTTTAAATAAGTAAACAATAGATATTAAATTACAAGTCTCGGTCTCTGATGAAATAACAAGCATTTTATTTGAGCAATTTCTTGGAAGAAGCAATTGTTGACCACATCCTTCTGTGTATGAATGCAGATTCGTATGGCTGGTTTCAAAACACCTACACCAATACAGGCACAGACATGGCCAGTTGCATTGCAAAACCGGGATATAGTTGCCATAGCCAAAACCGGGTCTGGTAAAACACTCGGTTATCTCATGCCTGCTTTTATGCATCTTAAGAGAATCAGGAGTAACCCTGTAATGGGCCCCACAGTTTTGGTCCTAGCCCCTACCCGAGAGCTGGCTACGCAGATACAGGAGGAAGCAGTCAAATTTGGTCGCTCATCTAGGATTTCTTGCACTGTAAGTTTATAAACCTTTTCTTTTCTTTCTGGCAATTGCTTTCTGAGTCATGTAAATGCAGATTAGCAACCATAGGTGATATAGTTGTTACCTGATTTAACTGGAAATGGAGCACTTCTGAATTATGGTACACACATAATGCAGTGTCTGTATGGAGGTGCGCCGAAAGGACCCCAGCTGAAGGAGCTTGACAGAGGAGCAGATATAGTGGTGGCGACACCTGGTAGGCTAAATGACATAATCGAGATGGGTCGAATTAAACTGCGGCAGGTGACCTTCCTTGTTCTTGATGAGGCCGATCGCATGCTTGATATGGGGTTTGAGCCTCAGATCCGCAGAGTTGTCAATGATCTTCCACCACGTAGACAGACCCTGATGTACACTGCTACCTGGCCCAAGGATGTTAGAAAGATCGCTGCTGATTTGCTTAGAAACCCTGTCCAGGTTAACATTGGTAATGTCGATGAACTGGTAGCCAACAAGTCTATAACTCAGGTATGATTAGTTTTACCTCTTTCGCTTGTTAAATACCAGTACTGGTACCTTGTGATGATGTGTGTATATTTGTTGGTGATTGATTGATGGTGTGTATGGATGCAGTATGTGGAGGTGGTGGGGCAGATGGAGAAACAGAGGCGGCTGGAACAGATATTAAGAGCACAGGAGAGAGGTTCAAAGGTGATTATATTTTGTGCGACTAAGAAACTATGTGATCAGCTGGCAAGGGCCCTCAGCCGCTCCTTCGGTGCTGTGGCCATCCATGGTGACAAATCTCAAGCCGAGCGGGACCATGTCCTTCAACAGTTCCGCGAGGGCCGTTCCCCCATTTTAGTTGCCACTGATGTTGCTGCCCGTGGCCTTGATATAAAAGACATCAGGTAGGTTTCTTTTCCTTTCTTCTTTCCTTTCTTCAAATTAGGTTTCATTCGAATGTTGATCTTATTTCAGAATTGTTATCAATTATGACTTCCCAACTGGAATTGAAGATTACGTGCACCGTATCGGTCGTACCGGTCGTGCTGGAGCTACTGGCATAGCCTACACTTTCTTCTCTGATCAGGACTGGAAGTACGCTTCTGATCTCATTAAGCTTCTAGAAGGTGCAAACCAGCAGGTTCCTCCTCAGCTAGGTGAGATGGCTGCACGAGGTGGACCTCCTCGTGGTGGATTCCCAGGTGGTGGTTTTGGTGGCCGTGGTGCACCTGGTCAGGGAGGGTTTGGAGGCCGAAGTGGTGGACCTGGTCCAGGGGGATTTGGTGGGAGAGGCGGCTTTGGGGGGCCTGGAGGCTCACCTGGTGGTTATGGTGGCCGTAGCAGTGGCCGTGGGGATTTTCAAGGGAGTCGTGGGGGGTCAAGGGGAGGAGGCCGCGGGTTCCGTGGTGGACCTGGTGCTGGGAGGGGCCGATTGGATCGGGGCCCACAAGATCATTATGGTTCAGATGGTCGAGGTAGATATCCTGACCGGAGAAGGTATGTTTCTCTCTCTTCATCTTTTGAAATCTTCGCAGAAGCTGCGAAGTCGTGAGGGGGAATCGAACTCTCGACCTTTGGGTAACCAACAGTCCTAAGACTTTTTTCCTAGCCAACTGTGCTACCTCCCTTTCTCTTCTCTCTATCTCTCTCTCTCTCTCTCTCTTTCTCTTTTGCGGTTTGTCAAAATGTATAATAGAGGGCAGACCAAAACCATATAGATATGGCAGGGCGCCAAATTACATATTTACTGGATGGAGTGTGTTTATATATTTAAAACCATGTTATATACTGCAAATGGTTCAATAATGTCAGAACTGGTTAAAAACCAGCTCAATATATTTTTCTTTGTTTTGAACTTTGCTCCCTTGTAAGATTTTGTCTGGTTTGTTTTATGTCTTAATCAAGCTGCATTGAATAAATTTGATGATGCAGTAGGGGAAGGGACAGGAGTTATAGCCCGAGTCCAAGCCCAAGCAGAGGCCGGTCTGGTGGTTATGGCAGAGACAGGAGCAGGAGTAGAAGCAGAAGCAGAAGCTGGTCCAGGAGCAGGAGTAGGAGCAGGAGTTATAGCAGGAGCCGAAGCAGGAGCAGGAGTCCGAGCCGTAGCCCCAGATATAGTCAGCCCCGCAGGTCTAGGGTTTCTGGATTTGATATAGCGCCTCCTGCAGGTGTAGCACCAGCAGCTTTACCAGCACAAGTGTCTGCTGCTGCTGCTGATGGTACAATAACAGGTCATATTATAAATGGGAATCCGAGCATCGACACTGCAGCCTTGAATTCTCTTCAACAACCACCCAATGTTTAAGTCTGGTTACTACTATTTTATCTCTTGCTTTTAGTGCGGTAGAGAGTCGTGTTGTATTCATCTTATGGTTGCGTTTAACAGCACGGCTTCACATACTGTCTGATCTTATATTTTTTTGTTCTTAGGTTGGTATCAGTAAGAATTATCTATTGGGATGATTATTTCTTTCTTGAGGAGGGTTCATGTTTTTGTGTCGGTTGAAATATGGATGCTTTGTGGAATCTTTTTTCTAAATTTGAATATGCCTTGAGAAAAGTTAGTTGACTGTATTTTATGCTTTTATTTCAATCATCTTTAATTTCTAAATCAGAACCCAAATGAGAAATCTTTTCTAATGGTAACTTATTCTAACCAGAAAGTGAAAGAATAAATATTCAATTAAATCTATTTTATGATTAAAAAATGTTCGTATTATATATGAGGCGGGATGCTTTTGAATAAAATAAAAAGATGTTTGTGTACAATTGGTTTGTTCTTGAATCATAATTGAAAACGAGTGGACGGGGCAAATTTTTTATTTTTACCAAAAGGAGTAATGCATTGCTGTAATAATTTGTGTTCCAAACTAGGGGTGGCAACGAGCTGGGCCAGCTCGTAATCGTTTAGCAACCGAGCAAACTGGACTGAGTTGAGGTTAGGGGTCCGAGTTGAAAAATCAGATCATAATTGGCTAGTTCACTGGGTCGGGCTAGACTTTATTTTAAGAAAAAATAAATTCTACAAACTTTTTAGACCGAGTTGGACAGTATAAAATGCATAGAAATTCATACAGTTTCACAAATTCATACCTAGCTGAGCTAACTCGCAAGACCCCATGTCGAAATCGTTTAATTTGGACCGAGTTGCTAAATCGTTGTCTCGTTGAACAATTCGGTTCAGTAACAAACGAGCTGTTAGCAAGCTAGTCAGATGCGAGTCACGATCAAGTCACGAGGTACGAGTTTTTTTGGCACCCTTGGACCAAACCAAATCAGTCCTTAGGTGGCATCTGTCATAACCACTAAATCCAGTGGTGGGTCCAATTCCAACCAAACCAAAATGAAACAGAGAGAAAAAGGGAGGGAAGGTGAGAAGTGAGAGGTTTGTATTGATTCATGAGAGATGGAAATGATTTGGGCTTGGACCTTGATTCAACTCAGGCCCACCCCATAATCTCTTTATTCCTTTCTTTTCACTCTTACTTTTCATCTGTTCATTCAATTAAACTTTTTTATATTTGTTTTTGTGGAGGAGAAAGGAAAGCTGCACTGCACAATCATAGAGCCAGCTATCTTTATAATACAGTAAAAGGAATGGTGTTGTAGTCAACCTAATGCAATTGATTTGCATAGTATATAGAATTATAAATGTGTGTCACTAGTGTTAGACAGAGAGACAGACAGCATGATATATTTGCCACCCTTAGAAATTGTGAAAAGAAAAGAGTTGACTTGGGCCCATAATCCCATGTGACCCTTCTCATTTCATTCATTAATTTCTTATGCTTTGCCATGTTATTAATTTTGTTATGTGGTTTTTGGCACATGTGACTAAGTGTTGTACATGTATGTTAGGCAGTTAATGTCATAGTGACAACTTAATTGTTCGGGAAAGGTTCGGCGAGGTCAAAAATTCGTGATTCGGGAATAATTCGGGTATAATTCGGGAATGATTCGGAATAATCCGGATCAGAGATCTCAGTCCTACAAGGAAGCAAAAAAAAAAAAAACCAAACAAAAAAATGTTCTGGGAAAAATTCGGGAAAAATTCGCGAATAATTCGTAAAATTCGGGAAAAGTTCGTAAAATTCGCGAATTATTCGGGTATAATTCGGTCAAAGTTCGGTCAACCGAATAATTTGGCGTTCGGTTCGGCATCACCAAAAAAACGAATTATTCGGGTATAATTCGGGTATTATACGCGAACCTTGTCACTATGGTTAATGTCATTTCAAAGGTTCAATAATCAATTCTTTCTTCTTTCTTATCTTCACCATCTTAATTTGTCACAATTGCATGCACTTTTCAATTCTATTTCTTTCAACTTGCCACCATATATAATTTAGACGTAATTTGTACAGGATTAGAAATAGCAATTATTAAACATTGTTCTTAAAACAACAATAAACTATAAATTATTTATCATAGGAAAAAAAAAAAGAACAATTAACTATTAATTAACTATTAACCTCCCCATGAAATAACCCAAGTAGAGAAGTGAAATGGTAGGTAACTACTTGAGAAAAGCAAAAGGAGGAAAAAGGAAAGAGGAGATAAAATGGTGTAAAAAAACAATAATTCTTTTAGATAAGTTGCCTTTACATGAGAGTGCTTAGTGTTAGTGCCTTTTAAGTACATTTTTTTTGTTTGTTTGCTTACTTTATTAGACAGATAGATGGATTAGATAGATTACATATACCATGTCTCTAAGCTGATTTGATCCCATTGTTTACCTTTTCTTATACTTATTTGTTTTTTTTATTAAATAAAGTTCCAATTTTTATTTGCAATAATTAATTGTAAATCGTTAATTATCATAGTATAGCCATAATTTTTAGTTTTGAAATTGTATTGATGATATGGACACAAATGTTGGCAGCAGGGGCGGATTCATGATTTTCGTCAGGGGGTAAAAAATAGTGAATCGGGTTCAAATCCATTAACTAATCGGGTACTAGATAAAAAATAATGTTTTAAGTTATAATTTCTAATGCTCTAACTTATAATTCTAATTATCAATCATAATTTAAGAAATTTATTTAATTTTAACCTTAAATTTAACCTAAATTACAAAGTAGAATTTCAGAGGGAGCAAAGTCAGCTGGGATCGATAGATCTCCATAAAAATTCAAAATTCAAGGAGGCAGTTGCCTCCCTGGTCCAATGTGGGTCTGCCCCTGATTGGCACCTAAGAATCATGTCGCCATATTGTAACTAAAACTAATATTTTTATATATTTTAGAGTCCAAATTATAATTAGTCAGTAAATGGCCACTGATCTTTTGTAATATTAATTACTATCAATTTGGTTAAAATTAAAGCCATGTAAGCACAAATACCACAATGTTGAAATTTTAGAGACCAAAATGGAAAAAAAAAAAAAGGTGATGCTTTGAGGACTATTTGTCTAATTTACTTTTTATATGAAATTATTTGGATATTTTGGATGCAAGTATTTGGAGTTATTTTGTTTGTTAACAAATTAGATGGGGAAAGAACAATGAAGACTTTGGTTAGAGTTGTCATTTTGCTCTCTAATTGTTGAAAGGTCATATTAGAAAATGACAATACTTTACTTGAAACATTAATTACATTATGTGAAACTGCTTCATGAAGCACTAGTCAAAAGTGGAGCTTTTATGAGATTCTATAGATTAGGAAGATCCAAAAGCTAAGATTTAATCATGATTTTAATTTAGCCACACTCTTTTTATTTTCCACAAAAGAAGTAAAAAAATTTATAATTAAGAAAAAAGAAGAAGATATTTACAAGCTTTGTTTGGGAGACAAAAGCATGAAATAAAAGCAACTTTATTTCATGTCAAGAGGTGATGATTCAATGAACCATCATATTTGATGAAAAAGGAAAACAAAAAGATCTCTAACCTTAGTGCATGACAACTTCCAAATGAAAAAATAGAACCAAGGATGTTGTCCATTGTTAATTGGCTACCCAATAATTACCCATGATTAATAAATGTGTACCACTCTTTGTATGTATAATTATATATATATACGGCATGAGATAGGCTATCATGCTTTGAGAAGTAAAGAAAGTGTTTTACTTCCCGCTCTATATCTCCATGTTCAAAGTTTAAATAGTCGATCCGAAGTTATCAACATGATCTTCATATTTATATGTGCTTGGAGACCAATTTTACATTTTTTGAAATTTTTTTACTATTTTTGAATTTTTTTTAAATCATAGCTTTTCATTAAATAAAAAAATAATAACAAATTCACAAAATCACTGATTTTTAAAAATTCTAAAAAAAATAGTAAAATTTTTCCAAAAAATATAAAATTTTGTCTCCAAGCACATATCAATATAAAGATCATGTTGAGAAATTCAGATCGACTGATTAAACTTTGAAAATGGAGATATGAGAGAGAAGTAAAACACCCTATTTACTTCCCAAAGCATCGTAGCATCACTCTATACTACATATAACAAATGTGTACCTTACTGCATATATGTTTACTGATTCTTTTATGGAGGTGCTATATATGACACTAACATCTTTGATAAAATAATACTCTATGTGTGGAAGATTATAAGTTTAAAATTCAATTAAAAAAAAATTATACTGCTATTTATAATTAAGAGACTTGATCTCACCTTTATCAAAATTTTAAAAATAACTTCTTTATCAGGGGCAGAGCCGAATCCCCATTTTTAATTTTTTTTTTGTATTTATGTATGATTTTTTATATAATTTAGAGTAAAATGTCATGATAACTGTAAAATTGATCTTCATTCTCACTATGAAAATTTTATATAATTGACATACATTCACGTTTAATCTCCATAGTTTGAATATTTTAATCCAACAAAATTTACAAACTATGATAGTGGGTTGTCTTTAAATTTTAAATTTTAAATTTGTAAAGTACGTAGTAGCTAGGGTTTTGAGTGTAAAATTATGAAAAGGAAGAAGGAAAGGGCCATAATATATAATTCTCCACTTTTGCAACCTTAAACAAATAAAAGATTGAAAAGTACAAGGACTGATTAGAAAATTTAAAAGAAAGTTATTGGACTTTATTACTATCCATTAATTAAATATTATGAGTGATACCTTACCAAGTATAGAATATATATATATATATATCTAGAGCACTATAATCTCATGAAAGTATAGAATATTGATATGTTATGTTATCTTGCCTTGGGTTAGGCACTTGTCAAGCAATCAAGATTGTTTAATTTATTTAAGGTGAAAATTAATGAAATATCTTTTAGCATACGCACGCCTTCTATATAAAGCAAGTGGGTCATTGGTCCGATATCGGTGAAATTAATTATTTATTTATGATATATAATATATATATATATATAGTGCTGGGCTTAGCTAAGCCATGGTGTAAAACGACTTGGTGCTCCACGCCTCATTATTTCCATTTTGAAAATCCAAACGACCGATCCGAACCGCTCAAGTTGTTCTCCATATTGATATGTGCTTGGAAACCAAATTTTACATTTTTTGGAATTTTTTTACTATTTATTAAGCCACTTTGAAAATCACTGATCCGGCGGTCCAGAAATTTTTACTGTTTTTTACTGTTCATAAGGATTTTCAGATTTTCAAAGTGGCTTAATAAATAGTAAAAAAATTCCAAAAAATGTAAAATTTGGTCTCCAAGCACATTTCAATATGGAGAACATGTTGGAAGGTTCGAATCGACTATTTGAACTTTGAAAATGAAGATATGGCGTGGAGTACCAAGTCGTTTTACTCCATGGAGTAGCCTAGTCGGACTCTATATATATATATATATATATATAGAGTGGCTAATATCAAAACGTTTGCACCAAGGGGTTGGTGCAAACGATTTGTTTTCGGGTTTTCGAAGTCCAAACGGTCGATCCGAACCGTTAGATATTTAATCCATATTAAAATGTGCTTGGAGACCAAATTTCACATTTTTTGGAATTTTTTAGCTATTTATTAAGCCACTTTGAAAGTTGCTGATTCGGGTGAACAGTAAAAACAGTGCAATCAAATTCTGGACCGTGTGATCAGCAACTTTCAAAGTGGCTTAATAAATAGTAAAAAAATTCCAAAAAATGTAAAATTTGGTCTCCAAGCACATTTCAATATGGAGAACAACTTGAACGGTTCGGATCGACCGTTTGGACTTCGAAAACCCGAAAACAAATCGTTTGCACCAACCCCTTGGTGCAAACGTTTTGATATTAGCCACTCTCTCTCTCTCTCTCTATATATATATAGAGGAGGGATCCAATTACACTCTTTTGTTTGACACATCATGACACCGTTTTTTTTATAGGTCAATTTCGCAATTTCAAAATCCAAACAGTCGATCCGAACTATTCAACATGATCACCATATTAAAATGTGCTTGGAGATCAAATTTTACATTTTTTTAATTTTTTTTACTATTTATTAAAATGGTTACAAAATCGCTGTTTTTCAATGGTATGAAAACAACAATTTTGTAACCATCTTAATAAATAGTAAAAAAATTCAAAAAAAATGTAAAATTTGATCTCCAAGCACATTGTAATATATCCATCATGTTGAACGGTTTGGATCGACTATTTGGACTTTGAAAATGATAGATATTAAAGTGTGTCACAAAAAAAGATGTAATTGAATTCCTCCTCATATATATATATATATATATATATAGAGATGGACTTAGCTACTTCATGAAGTAAAACGACTTTGTACTCCACGCCATATCTTCATTTTCAAAGTTCAAATAGTCGATTCGAACCTTCCAACATGTTCTTCATATTGAAATGTACTTGGAGACCAAATTTTACATTTTTTGGAATTTTTTTACTATTTATTAAGCCACTTTGAAAATCTGAAAATCCTTATGAACAGTAAAAAACAGTAAAAATTTCTGGACCGCCGGATCAGTGATTTTCAAAGTGGCTTAATAAATAGTAAAAAAATTCCAAAAAATGTAAAATTTGGTCTCCAAGCACATATCAATATGGAGAACAACTTGAGCGGTTCGGATCGGTCGTTTGGATTTTCAAAATGAAAATAATGAGGCGTGGAGCACCAAGTCGTTTTACTCCATGAAGTAGCTAAGCCCAGCACTATATATATATATATATTTTGTAATTGGATTCTTCCTCATATATATATATATATATATATATATATATATATATATATAAAGAGAGTGGCTAATATAAAGGTGTATATATATATATAGAGAGAGATATAACGTCGGTCAAAACTGTAGATTGGATCCCTTGGCTGCTGTAATCTCTTTTGTTTTCATGTGCAAAAGTCATAGGTGTTTATTTTTTTTCAAGAGACAATAATTGAACTTATCTCCTCTAAAAAAAAAAAAGGAAAAGAGAAGAATTAATTTGTTAATGGAATATGCACACCCCCCCCAACTCCACCCACCACAGTACAATAATACAATTTATTATATTGTTATTCCCCACAATATTTGACTTGTAGCAATGTTATACATTCCGAATTTTTTATTTATACCCAAAAAATAATAGAAATTTCAAAAAATATCCATGTTAGCTTGAAAATTCGAAAAATACCCAAACCGGAAAATTTTTTTCCGGATTTGGCCTCTAAATCCGGAAAAAAATTTTCCGGAAATTGAACTCCAAATCCGGAAAAAAATTTTCCGGATTTAACATTTTTTTTTTTTTTTTTTTTTTTTTTTAGATTTTCCGGAAAAAAATTTTCCGGATTTAACTTTTTTTTTTTTTTTTTTTTTTTTTTTTAGTGTTTCCGGAAATTTTTTTTCCGGATTTAACAAATTTTTTTTTTTTTTTTTTTTTTTTTTTTTTTTTAGAGATTCCGGATAAAAAAATTTAACTTAACAAATTTTTTTTTTTTTTTTTTTTAAGAGAAAAATAGCTAAAATACTAAAATCTAACGCTAAAAAATCGAATTGTTTTTTTAAATATTTGTTTCATTAATTTAAAAAATTTCAAAATGGTGTAGAAATACTAAAAAATCGAATTGTTTTTTTACTACGAATAGGGCCGATTTTGTGCTAAAATACGGTAAATTTACTAAAATAAGATAAATTACGCTAAATTACGTATAAATGGGACTTATTTTGTGGCATCTTTCATAAATCATAAAAATAGTAAAAAAAATTCCAAAAATAATAAAATTTGGTGTTCTAAAAGTTAATTACATAACTAATTTACTGAGCTACGTAGATTGAATAATAGAAATGAAAATCTTAATCGGAAACTTCAACTGAAGTTTTGAGGCTCTTCTATTTGTTTTTTGGCGATTCTGAATTTGGAAAACTGGCGAAGCAGTCCGGACGCATGCGCATTTTCGCAAGCTTTCCGAAAAGTGGTCATTTGCTGAAATCGGACACTCGAGCGCCGTTTTATGGCCGTTTGAAGTTTCGTCGTCGTTTTTCGCCTTCTGAGTGAAGATATTATCCCTATTCGTACGTAATTTAGCGTACTTTACCGTATTCTAGCATAATTCTACATAATTATTGTAATTTAGTGTAATTCAGCATAAATCAAGTAATTTGGCTTGTTTTAGTATAAATATGCTAATTATATATAAAAAAATGTAATCTAGCAAATATTTAAAAAAACAATTCGATTTTTTAGTGTTAGATTTCAGTATTTTAGCTATTTTGATAATTTCTAAATTATTCTACATCATTTTGAATTTTTTTAAATTAATGAAACAAATATTTAAAAAAACAATTCGATTTTTTAGCGTTAGATTTTAGTATTTTAGCTATTTTTCTCTTACAAAAAAAAAAAAAAAAAATTTGTTAAGTTAAATTTTTTTTAAAAAAAAAAAAAAAAAAAAAAAAAAAAATTGTTAAATCCGAAAAAAAATTTTCCGGAAACAATAAAAAAAAAAAAAAAAAAAAAAAAAAAAGTTAAATCCGGAAAAAATTTTTCCGGAAACTCTAAAAAATGTTAAAACCGGAAAATTTTTTTCCGGATTTGGAGTTCAATTTCCGGAAAAAAATTTTCCGGATTTAGAGGCCAAATCCGGAAAAAAATTTTCCGGTTTGGGTATTTTTCGAATTTTCAACCTAACATGGATATTTTTTGAAATTTCTATTATTTTTTGGGTATAAATAAAAAATTCGGTATACATTAGTATATGCGCCTCTTTCCGGTTTGAAATAATAATCCCTAATTTTAAATCATACTTCAACACAAACTATACCTGAAATTCTTATATATGAAATAATGATGTATGAGGAGGGATCCTATCACACCACTTTTGAGTTACCACAAAGTTACCCTCCTCATTTTCTACATTTTCAAAGTCCAAATCGTCGATCCAAACCGTTCAACATGATTATCTAAATAAAATGTGCTTGCATATCAAATTTTACATTTTTAAATTTTTTTTTACTATTTATTAAGTATTTTACAAAAACTAGTCAAATTCAGACCATTGAATTTTGTACCCATCTTAATAAATAGTAAAAAAATTCAAAAAAATGTAAAATTTGATCTGCAAGCATATTTTATTTAGATAATCATGTTGAACGGTTTGGAAGACCACTAGCTGTTTATTACTCTGAATGAGGAGGACAAATATGAAGGATAGAGATTGGAGGATGATCATAACTTCATAACTTCATAAGACATAAGCTCTCTAAAAATAAACTTCATAGGAGGACAAAACGGTGATTTTGCACCTATCTAAAATATAGTGAAAAACTTCCAATAAATATGAAATTTGGTCTACAAGCACATTTTAATATGAAGATCATGTTGAGAGATTCGGATCGACTATTTGGATTTTGAAAACGAAAAAAAAAATGTGGAACATAATTAAAGCACAAAACCAATGATGCATTTTAAGGAATAATATATGTTATGAAACCAAATGGTTAATTAATTAATTAGATTGCAGCGGAATTTGAGGCTTTTAGTGTCAAA